>CM059781.1:24411591-24546591 GCA_030435695.1 Brachymystax lenok tsinlingensis
AGAAAGAGAGGGGGGAGAGAGACAGAGAGAGAGGGGTATAGAGAGAGAGAGAGAGAGAGAGAGAGAGAGAGAGAGAGAGAGAGACAAAAAGCCTTTTCCTATGTTTATCGTGAGCCAGCCAACCAGCCAGAGACACTGAGACAGGTTTGTGACACACACAAGTGCTCATCTCTGCACAGGGAGATTTTGAGGGAGAGATAAAACAGAGCATTGAGAGTTGTAACTGCTGGTGCAGACAAGGCAGCATTCTCTCATAGCCCAACCATTTACCAAACAGATAAGGCTGACTCAATGGATCATATGAAATATCAGTTGTGGCACCCTATTCCCTATAAAGTGCATTATTGTTGATCAAGGCCCCATATAAGTAGTGCATTACAAAGGGAATAGGGTGCCATTTGGGACACAAACAGAGTAATATGATGTCTCAGGTACGCAAAGACAGAGCCAAGGACTCGGTTCTCTCAAGGCACCAGCCGATTTATCACCAGTCATGTGAACGTGGAAGCTCCTTAGTGAGGATACTCCTTAGTGAGGTAGCGTCCCAAATGCCACTCTATGAGCCCTGGTCAGAAGTAGTGCACTATAAAGGGAATAGGGTGCCATTTGGGACGCACACAAAAGACACTGTCCTCCTTGTTCCCTAACTAACCCTGGCTCCTCGTCCAACCCTTGTTTCCTGGCCCTCCGATAAAATGGTGTTCTCTTACCGGGAGGGGCCCCTAGAGAGAACACACAGCTTCAGCTCCCGGCACACACTGGCCTGGGGAGGACACTGTCTCTACCTGTCCCTCTGTCTCTCCCTGTTACACTGTCTCTACCTGTCCCACTATCTCTACCTATCCCACTGTCTCTTCCTGTCCCACTGTCCCTACCTGTCCCATTGTTTCTACCTGTCCCACTGTATATACCTGTCACACTGTCTTTACCTGTCCCACTGTCTCTACCTGTCCCACTGTCTCTACCGGTCCCACTGTCTCGACCTGTCCCACTGTCTCTACCGGTCCCACTGTCTCTACCGGTCCCACTGTATCTATCTACCTGTCTCTACCTGTCACAATGTCTCTACTGGTCCCACTGTATCTACCTGTCTCTACCTGTCACAATGTCTCTACTGGTCCCACTGTCTCTGCCTGTCCCACTGTCTCTACCAGTCCCACTGTCTCTACCGGTCCCACTGTATCTACCTGTCTCTACCTGTCACACTGTCCCTACCTGTCCCACTGTCTCTACCGGTCCCACTGTCTCTACCTGTCTCTACCTGTTACAATGTCTCTACCTGTCCCACTGTCTCTACCTGTCTCTACCTGTCCCACTGTCTCTACCTGTCACGCTGTCTCTATCTGTCTCTACCTGTCCCACTGTCTCTACCTGTCACACTGTCTTTACCTGTCTCACTGTCTCTACCTGTCCCACTGTCTCTACCTGTCACACTGTCTTTACCTGTCTCACTGTCTCTACCTGTCCCACTGTCTCTACCTGTCACACTGTCTTTACCTGTCTCACTGTCTCTACCTGTCTCACTGTCTCTACCTGTCACACTGTCTCTACCTGTCCCACTGTCTCTACCTGTCACACTGCCTCTACCTGTCACGCTGTCTCTATCTGTCTCTACCTGTCCCACTGTCTCTACCTGTCACACTGTCTTTACCTGTCTCACTGTCTCTACCTGTCCCACTGTCTCTACCTGTCACACTGTCTTTACCTGTCTCACTGTCTCTACCTGTCTCACTGTCTCTACCTGTCACACTGTCTTTACCTGTCTCACTGTCTCTACCTGTCTCACTGTCTCTACCTGTCACACTGTCTCTACCTGTCCCACTGTCTCTACCTGTCACACTGTTTCTACCTGTCACACTCTCTACCTATGTCTCAGCCCCCAGAACACACAGGGGTAGATACTGTTTCTACCTTTGCCACTGCTCAGAGAGCACACTGAGCAGCTACTGCCCAGGAGGACATAGAGTTTGTGTATAGGTAGAGGAACACAGTTATAGAAAACTAAGACCTGTGAGTCGTGACTGTGCTCTAATTTGAAGTAATGTGGCTGTTCGCACAGACACCTTATCCTGTCTGTAACACATTGGGGCTGTTGCACAAACACCTTATCCTGTCTGTAACACATTGGGGCTTCATGGTTAAAGACATGCTCTGGTACTTTGGCAACTAAGAAAGTATTTTTTAAACCTCCAGCTTTGGGCTGGATGTGTCAATATGGAGTTCATACATGCATAATCTATGAGCAGAATCACTGTCTTAACTCAATTAGTTATGAAATCCCTAGTTTGAAAACGAATGTTTTCTTGAAGCTATCCCGCACCATTTTCCCTACATTTCCCCCAACGTGGGCTAGCCCCCTAGCAATTTGTGTTCTATCCTATTTAGCTTCAGTGCCTCACATTTGAGTGACAGCTAGCAAGATGCCTGCCCAGCGTTATCCAATGAGGTTGCAGGGCGGGCCCAACGACTTAGTGGACACGGCAGAAATAGAGAGAGCGAAAGAGAGAGAGAGAGCAATGACGTGGTGCACATTTCTGCACATATCTGACGTAGTAAGCAGTTTTCAGAGACCACTTTTGGCTCGTGACTGCTACTTTCAAAATGACTAATTTAACAGCGTCCTTGGTCTGAACCCAAATGAACCCAGGCATGTTGGACCTGAATCAATCAATCACCCCATGCCACCCACGAAAAGCAGGGAGATACGAGCAGCAGAAAGAGAGGGAGGATGGATATGGATGTGAGAGTTGATAAGGAGAGGATAGAAGAGACAAGAAAATAAGAGAAAAAAAGAGGAAAGAAGAGACTAGAAGAGACCACATGAATTTCACATTTGAAGTGTGTGATCATGTGAAGTTATTGTGATAACATGTAAAGCAATGTGATCACGTGAACTTATTGTGATAACATGTGACAACATGTAAAGCATCGTGATAACATGTGAAGTTATTGTGATAACATGTGACAACATGTAAAGCAACATAATAACATGTGAAGTTATTGTGATAACGTGACAACATGTAAAGCAACGTGATCATATGTGAAGTTATTGTGATAACATGTGAAGTTATTGTGATAACATGTGAAGTTATTGTGATAACATGGGAGAACATGTAAAGCAACGTGATAACATGTGAAGTTATTGTGATAATATGTGACAACATGTAAAGCAACGTGATAACATGTGAAGTTATTGTGATAATGTGACAACATGTAAAGCAACGTGCTCACATGTGACATTATTGTGATAACATGCAAAGTTATTGTGATAACATGTGACAACATGTAAAGCAATGTAATCACATGTGAAGTTATTGTGATAACATGGGAGAACATGTAAAGCAACGTGATAACATGTGAAGTTATTGTGATAATATGTGACAACATGTAAAGCAACGTGATAACATGTGAAGTTATTGTGACAACATGTAAAGCAACGTGCTCACATGTGACATTATTGTGATAACATGCAAAGTTATTGTGATAACATGTGACAACATGTAAAGCAATGTAATCACATGTGAAGTTATTGTGATAACATGGGAGAACATGTAAAGCAACGTGATCACATGTGGTTATTGTGATAACATATGACAACATGTAAAGCAACGTGATAATATGTGAAGTGTTCCAAAAACACATTTTCACATGATTTCACATGTGAAATGAATGTGAAATCTTGTTTTCCCACATGTGAAATCATGTGTTTTTTCTGTAAAGGGAAGAGAAGGGAAGAGAACAGAACAGAAGAGTAGACAGGCAGTGTGTGTCTGTCTTGTCAGTATATGGCTGTCCTGTCCTGTGTCCTGTGTTAGGATGAAGTGTACCTGTCACCGTCCCAGCTCTCCCCCAGGGCCAGGCTTGATTAATGTGTCGTCCAGCAGCTGTGGTAGTGGCCAAACTCTCCTGGGGACCAACCAACCTCACCCATGTCCCTTTCACACTTGTCTGTCTGTCCCTGCTAAAAACCCCTAGCCTGCCGGAACGCCTGGGTGTGCGTCACAAATGGAACCCTATTCCCTATATAGTGCACTACTTTTGGTGAGAGCCCTATGGGCCCTGATCAAACGTAGTGCACTATATAGGGAATAGGGTGCCAATTGGAACACAGAGTGAGTCTCTCCTCTCCATGCAGCTAAAATGAAACACTTTCCCCCTTAAAATATCCCTCTCTTTCTCCTCTCCTTCCATCTTTCTCGCTCTCCCTCTCACTCTCCCTCTCCCACTCCCTCTCGCTCTCTTTCACCCTCTCCCTCTCCCTCTCCCTCTCCCTCTCTCTCTTTCACCCTCTCCCTCTCCCTCTCTCTCTTTCACCCTCTCCCTCTCCCTCTCCCTCTCCCTCTCGCTCTCTTTCACCCTCTCCCTCTCCCTCTCCCTCTCCCTCTCTCTCTTTCACCCTCTCCCTCTCCCTCTCCCTCTCCCTCTCCCTCTCTCTCTTTCACCCTCTCCCTCTCCCTCTCCCTCTCCCTCTCGCTCTTTCACCCTCTCACCCCCCCTCTCTCTTTTTCTCACTCACTGCTACAAAGTATCTTACATCAGCATGGTGTTCACCTTGCCAGGGGGGATAATGTCTCTTAGCAGGAGAGGAGCGACTGAACGAAGGAGAGGGGGGCACATAAACAGCTTGAACCTCAGCGTGACACCCCTGTCTGTTTGCAATGGGCACGTGTGTGTGTGTCCATGGCCACTGAGGGCAGCTGCAGCAGTCGGTGTGATAAAGTACCAGTGTCTCAGGTAAACGACCAGTAACAGCAGGGGTAGCAGGCAGTTGACTTTGGGCCTGGGCTGCCTCTTTGTCATCCTCCACTCACTAACTCATTGTTTCTCTCCACCACTTCCCTTACCTAGTCACTATCTGCTGGTTAAGAGCCATGATTATAACATTTTTCATATCAATCAAACCAATTCATTTAGCTAATCGTTCCAGGACAAAGGAATTGCACATATGTTATGAAATAATTCTAAGAGTACAATTACTATGGAATTACACTCATAGACATCCTGAACATGAACCACGTCATGACAATAAAGTGACCAGATACATCATCTTATCCATCTTAGCTTTGCCAATTGGTGTGTTTATATCATAGCAAGCTGTCCATATAGATGACCATGTTTCTGCTGCTTACACCTAACCAGGCTGTTTTCTCTTCTCTGAACAAAGGTACTTTCCCTGCACCTTGCATCATCATCATCATCATCATCATCATCATCATCATCATCATCATCTCCATCCACAGACACAGAGACACAGAGACACACAGAGACACACAGAGACACACAGAGACACACAGAGACACACAGAGACACACACACCTCCAGCCAGGCAGCCAGCTCAGCCACCCAGCCAAGGTCAATTGCCTTTCCCCTTCTCATTCTGTGCTTAATGTACCTTTACACCCAGGCAGGGATAGAGGGCTGCACTATTTCTGCTCTGCTGCAAGGTGACTGCTTGGTGCTTACACACAAACACACACACCGGGTGATAGGCAGAATTTCCACAGGCACTGGTGGCCCCGCTGGCTGTGGAGGCTGGCACAGAGTGTTGTGTTTGTGTGTGTGTGCGTGTGCGTGTGTGTGTGCAGCAGAGGCTGTCTGTCCTGGCACACAGTGACACAGAGCAACCAAGGTTCACAGCCCTCTAAACTCAGGGCCATGGGAGATGTGGAACAATAGAGCTGTTGACTACGCATGCTATTTCTGTCACTGCCTGCCACTCAGACTCTCTGAGCGATCACTCCGTTTCCCTGACTTTCTCGCACTCGCACTCTCTCTTTTTCTCTTTCTCTCTAGCAATTACTCAGTTTCCATGACTTTCTCTCACTCTCTCTCTCTCACTCTCTCTCTCTCTCTCTCTCTCTCTCACCGGGCGATCACTCGGTTTCCCTGAATCTCTTACCATTTCACTTTCTCCTTCACCCCATCTCTCTCTCTCCTACTCTCTCCTCTCTCTCTCTCACACACACACTCTCTCTCTCTCTTCGCTTTCTCCTTCACCTCATCTCACTCTCATCCTCTATTTCTCTACCCTCCCTTTCCTCATTTATCTTCCTCTCTTTCTCTCGTTCTATTAGTCTGCATCCCATTCCCTCTAGAATCTCTGAAATCACTTTCAATCCCTCCCTTTATCATCCTCTCTCTCTCACCTCCCTCTGTTTAAATTCCCACAATCCCTGATGCCTCCTTACAGCTTCCACGACTGACTGCAAACTCATTTATTACAGGTCACAAACGCAAGTGGTTCATTTAAAGGGACACATCGCCCCAAAACCCTGAAGCACAATGAATAATCAACCTGCAGAAAAAGAGCACAAACACAACTCTGAGAGAGAGCTAGAGAGAGAGAGAGAGAGAGAGAGAGAGAGAGAGAGAGAGAGAGAGAGAGAGAGAGAGAGAGAGAGAGAGAGAGAGAGAGAGAGAGAGACATAGAGATAGAGAGAGAGACCACGAATACAAATTCCATCCAGACACCGTTGCCCTAGAGCACACAAAAAATACTTGAATCAGTTAAAGAACCCACTGCCCTTGTGAGGTCTGGGGTCCACTCACCAACCAATAATTCACAAAATGGGACAAACACCAAATAGAGACTAGGCATGCAGAATTATGCAAAAATATCCTCGGTGTTCAACGTTAAACACCAAATAATGCATGCAGAGCAGAATTAGGCTGATACCCGCTAATTATCAAAATCCAGAAAATAGCCGTGAGCCCCCTAGGCAAGCTGGACCTCGGGCTCTGTTCATAAACACAAACAGACCCCACAGAGCTCCAGAACAGCAACACAATTAGACCCAACCAAATCATGAGAAAACAAAAAGAAAATTTACTTGACACATTGGAAAGAATTTACAAAACAACCTGAGCAAACTAGAATGCTATTTGGCACTAAACAGAGAGCACACAGTGGCAGAATACCTGACCACTGTGACTGACTCAAAATGAAGGAAATCTTTGACAGACTCAGTGAGCATAGCCTTGCTTTTCAGACAGACCTGGCTCTCAAGAGAAGACAGGCTATGTGCACACTGCCCACAAAATGAGGTGGAAACTGAGCTGCACTTCCTAACCTCCTGCCAAATGTATGACCGTATTAGAGACACATATTTCCCTCAGATTACACAGACCCACAAAGAATTTGAAAACATATCCAATTTTGATAAACTCCCATATCTATTGGGTGAAATACCACAGTGTGCAAGCAAGATGTGCAAGATGTGTGACCTGCTGCCACAAGACAAGAGCAACCAGTGAAGAACAAACACCATTGTAAATACAACCTATAGTTTTGTTTATTTATTTTCCCTTTCGTATTTTAACTATTATTTTGGAACTTTTGTGAGTGTAATGTTCACTGTTCATTTTTTTTGTTTATTTCACTTTTGTTTATTACCTATTTCCCTTGCTTTGGCAATGTTAACATGTGCTTTCCATATCAATAAAGCCCCTTAAATTGAAATTGCAATTGGCGAGGGAGAGAGAGAGAAAGAGAAAGAAAGAGAGTTTAAGAGAGAGAGAGAGAGAGAGAGAGAGAGAGAGAGAGCAAAAGAAAGAGAAAGAAAAGAGAGGAGAGACACAAACAAAAAGCATTTTCCTTTGTTAGGTTTTCTCTGTTTGGCTGTGCCTGCTGACACATTAAAAGCAGCTTTATCTTAACTGACCGTGCAGAATTACACATCGTTGCCTTGTTGTTCTACTTATTCATGCACACACAAATCGGCTAAATCAAGATTAAGCTTTAAGTGAGCGTTCCAGCTGTCCTGAAGCAGTCAATATCACTCAAAGCCCCTGCTGTAATTACATTGTAAACGCAGATTAGCTATGAATATTTTAAACAGGGATTACTGAAAGAGAAAAAGAAAGAAGAGAGAAAGAAAAAACAAGAGAGAAATTTGCCCTTTAGCGCCCCCGCAACACGAAACACATGAAACGCTCTTCAGAAGGTGGAGCAGAGCGTGAGCTGCTTCCATGGTTGGGTTTGCCAACCTATTATTATTCTTTGATTTGTTCCCCACTATTATTAAGGAGCCAAGGAAGAGGAGAGGGAGGGAGAGTGGGAGAGAGAAAAGAAAAAGTAGAGAATAAAACAAATCACCCTGACTTGTCAGACACTTCAGAGGGAATAACAAGGTTGAGAGAGACTAGAAATTATAAAGGCAACAATTATCTGAACATTTAACTCTAAACATTGTGGTAATGAGTGCGTCTTAGAGGAGATTAGCCACATTTCCATTGTCATTCTAATGATTTCCTTTTTTGTGAAGCGCACAAAGAAAACAAAGGATAAAAGTGTGGGGGGAAGTACTGTATAGACGAGTGTAACAGTCATAGAAAGAGAATAAGGGAAAAGACTGTGGATTACCAGAGTTGATGCTGTCAATCCCCATTGAGGCTTCACCCCTCCTCCTCCCCCCACCCCTCTGTCTCCTCCCCTCTCCCCCTGGTCCTCCCTCCTTCCAGCCCTCCTGTCAGTTTAAACCTTCACAACACACTCGTCAAAAGGCCATTCACTCCGCCAACCCTCCTAACTGCAGCCTGACAGACAGTCTCTCAGCCTCTGATGCACACACGCACACGCACACGCACACACACACACTAGATGGATGCATTTGGAAGGATCTAGACCTCTGTATTGTTCCTGCTCATTTGAATAAATCTCTGTTGAAAGATGGGTCATAACACTAAATGTACTGAACATGGCATAGACACAGAGAGAAGACGATGTTTACCAGTGCAAAGCAGAGCAGTCTGGTGCAAACAGACCCCTGCACCTGTATATAGCCCATCTGTAAATAGCCTAAACAACTACCTCATCCCCTACCGTATTTATTTATTTATCTTGTTCCTTTGCACCCCAGTTTTTCTACATTGCACATTCATCTACTGCACATCTACCATTCCAGTGTTTAAATGCTATATTGTAATTACTTTGCCACCATGGCCTATTTATTGCCTTACCTTCCTTATCTTACCTCATTTGCACTCTTTGTATATTTTTGTTTTTCTACTGTATTATTGACTGTATGTTTGTTTTACTCCATGTGTAACTCTGTGTTGTTGTATGTGTCGAACTGCTTTGCTTTATCTTGGCCAGGACGCAGTCGTAAATGAGAACTTGTTCTCAACTAAATAAAGGTGAAATAAATAAATAAATAAAATGCAGACCTGATAGCTACCGGTATGGGCTAAGCACTAATTGGAAGTTGCTGTACTGTACATGATATCTGATTTATTCAGCTGCTATACTCTATGTCTGTAAGCCAGTGTACTGTAAGGGGTACTTTCCCAAAAAATCCCAGGTTTTCCAGAAAAGGAGGGAATAATAAGCAGAAAATATTGAATCCTCCAGCCGGGATTTCTGGAAAACCTTTTTTTGGCAATCCTAGTACTGTACGACAGCGGTCATAAATAGTACCTAGATAAAGCCTGTAGGATATAGGATGTGTCAGTGCTGTATGTATGTAGGATGTGATGGTACTGCTGGCTTCTCTCAGTGGGAGGGCTTCCCCCATAATACAATAGACATCCTAATTAAAACAAGAAGAAATGATTCCACCACAGAGACCAAATTCTATTAGAAATCCATCTTGGCAAACGTGCTGATGTCATTTACATTTTCCCTCAAATCATTATTCTCTTTAAAGAGAAGAAGATGATGATGCTTGACTTGAGAGACACACACAGGCATGAACATGTGCATGCACACACACACACACACACACACACACACAGATTCAGAAAAGGGGAAAGAGCATCCCTAGCATCCTTGGGCAGTATTCTTGGCTCTCAGCCCATACTCAGACACCCTGCAGTTAGTGTAAATCGTAATTCCTACACAAAGCCAGCTGGCACACTAAGACTACTGGCCATGTTGTGAGCATGTACCGTACTGTAAATAATGAATAAAAACAAGATTTACTTTCAAAGAGAGGAGAGTGGAACTACTGAGACCATAGATAGACCATTATGAAAAAGAACAGGAGAGATATATATATATATATATATATATATATATATATATAGATAGATAGATAGATAGATAGATAGATAGATAGATAGATAGATTAAGAGAGAGAGATAAAGAGAGAGAGAGACATAAGAGGAGAGAAATAGAGATAAACAGACAAAAAGACTGAAAGAGGGGAACTCACAAGGCCTAATCAGAAGCACAGTAGTCTATTTGTCTCATGTAGCAGATTTAGCCATAATCACACATACATGATTTGCAATCTCATGTGCAGCAGTGGGCCTAGGCCACATGTGATGAATTACCAACATGTGATAAATTAAACAAAGCGCTGTGGACCTCGGGCTTTGATGGTGCTCAAAATTCTATTAAGAAATGATCATTCTCTGCCCCTTATCATTCTCTGCACACGCGATATATGAGTGTATAGGGGGATGCAAAGATCAGCTAGGCTACTCTATGTATGTCCTTTCTCTCTCTTGTCAACACTTACTGTATCTAATACTGGGAAAACAACCAACAAACATTATATCTATGCCCTATCACCCCCTTTCACTGAGCAGCCCGCTAGTCTGCTTTCACTGAGCAGCCCGCTAGTCTGCTTTCACTGAGCAGCCCGCTAGTCTGCTTTCACTGAGCAGCCCGCTAGTCTGCTTTCACTGAGCAGTCCGCTAGTCTGCTTTCACTGAGCAGCCCGCTAGTCTGCTTTCACTGAGCAGTCCGCTAGTCTGCTTTCACTGAGCAGCCCGCTAGTCTGCTTTCACTGAGCAGTCCGCTAGTCTGCCTTCACTGAGCAGTCCGCTAGTCTGCCTTCACTGAGCAGTCCGCTAGTCTGCCTTCACTGAGCAGCCCGCTAGTCTGCTTTCACTGAGCAGCCCGCTAGTCTGCTTTCACTGAGCAGCCCGCTAGTCTGCTTTCACTGAGCAGTCCGCTAGTCTGCCTTCACTGAGCAGTCCGCTAGTCTGCCTTCACTGAGCAGTCCGCTAGTCTGCCTTCACTGAGCAGCCCGCTAGTCTGCTTTCACTGAGCTACAGAGGGGATCGCCTGGGAATCAAAGCTCACTATTCTTCCAGCTGAGTGCCAGAGACACAGAGGTCAAATCATCTTTATAGCCAAAGATTTTAGAGGAATGAATAAGAGGGTCTTTGTGTGACGGTGGGGTATTGCCATGTGGGCAGAAAATGACACCATTATTTTTTGCTTTGATAGAAAGAAATGGAGGGGAACACATGTAATACAAGTGACGTAGTTCAGAAACTGTGAAAGCCACAAGCCAAATACATTCCCATTCTTTGCTGTCCAGTCTCCCTGCTTGAGTCAGTCAGACCATGTAAACATTTATATGTAATGTGAACTCAAGATTGGCGTAATAAGAAAAAACAACCAAATGTCAACCAAACAACTTGTCCTTGTCATTTAATCTACTGTAGTCTCTGTTTGTGGGGATACTCAGCGTAAAAGGGACTGCTCATATGGTTTATCAACATTGCTACTTGGTTGTAAATTGGTGATATGGCCACTATGACCCAATGTCAGAATATTGACACTATATGAACCAAAGATATCTTAATGCCAGACATTAAAACATGAAAACTTGAAATTACCTTAATGTAGTGTCCTTAATGTAGATTAATTACAATGATATAGCTTTTCAAACATAGTACAACCAAAATACCTAGGGGATATAGGCCTAGGCAAACATGAAAGATGAATCATGAAAAATTATCAAAACATCCAAGTAGAGACTGCATTCCATTTCCCTTGATAAAGCTCCAAATTAAATTGTAGTTTTTTTGTAATTCAATAAATATTAATAAATATTAATAGGACTCAGACTCAGATACATTTTTACCTACTTTAATGGAAATGTCCCTTTCAAATCAAGCAAAAACGAACAGCATCTGAAGGGAGCAAAAAGGGAAAACACAGTGTGTGTCTGAAATGGCAACCTTGTCTCAGAGCTGATCTCTTACAAGAAGGCCTACAATGTTGACAATAAGTCTTATATTAAAACAACTTCATGGAAATATGATTGCAACGATTTAGGCCTACCTTTTCACTCATTCATTTGTTAAAGAAAAATATAGGCCTTAGGGTCCCCAGGACCAGTGTGTCAGCACGTGGTCCTGTGTGAAGACAAATGTAGTAGTCATAAGGATCACTATTTAATTCGATTTGTAGCGCACTTTAAAAGAATTCACCATAGGGATCTTGATCAAAGTAAACACATTTTAGAGCCCAAAACGTCAGTCTAAAAAACATTTGAGGCCGTTCTGGCGATCATAATTTATAGAGGCTTTCTATGGCATATCGGAGCTTTTGGCACCGCTAGGTTGCTATGCAGTAGAGACCATCAGAGCTTGTGACTTCACGCTCCAAACCGGATAATGGGGAAATTATTGTGACAGAAAAATAGAGGTGAGTGGCATGTTTAACTGTGCTGTGGCCCATTCCCACCTGTTGATTGGTTGATTTCCATGACAAAACGCATCATGGATAAAGGTATTTGAAACCTAATTTTCTGATGCGGCCATTCGGCCTGACAGAGGACAGTCATATTATGAGGCCTGGTCAAGTCTGTGCTTGTCAGTAACATTGCTCTTCGTCCTGTTTGCTGTTTTGTAAATACTGTGAGTAGGTTAGACCTACGTTTGGCACCTTGAAATTCCCACCTTGCAAATAAAAGCCTTCATGATGGCCTACCTGCCTACCTCACATCACTATATAGCCTAATGGAATACTATAGTGTAACGTTTCGGACGCAACCAAGCAAATCTGGAGAGTGTAACCAACCTCTGTAAAGTGCGTTATGGCAGAGGTGCAGCTGTGGGACATCGGGAAACCCAGAAGCACACATGGCAAAGGGGAAGTCAAGTGCTGAGGTAAGCCTCTCCCTCTCGCCTGTCACCCCTGCCTGTCCCTCTCGCCTCTCCCTCTCGTCTGTCACCCCTGCCTGTCCCTCTCGCCTCTCCCTCTCGCCTGTCACCCCTGCCTGTCCCTCTCGCCTCTCCCTCTCGCCTGTCACCCTGCCTGTCCCTCTCGCCTCTCCCTCTCGCCTGTCACCCCTGCCTGTCCCTCTCGCCTCTCCCTCTCGTCTGTCACCCCTGCCTGTCCCTCTCGCCTCTCCCTCTCGCCTGTCACCCCTGCCTGTCCCTCTCGCCTCTCCCTCTCGCCTGTCACCCCTGCCTGTCCCTCTCGCCTCTCCCTCTCGCCTCTCCCTCTCGTCTGTCCCTCTCGTCTGTCCCTCTCGCCTCTCCCTCTCGCCTCTACCACTTGCCTGTCCCTCTTGTCTGCCCAACATCATACACAGGCAAGGCCTACTCCTACTGCACACACACACACACTGGACACATACGCATGCAAACTGAATAGACAATGACTCACACACAGTGGTAAGCAATCTACTGAATGAATTGTTACAGTATGAAAAAATACACTGTCTCCAGCCTTGAGAGACAATATTTGTGTTTCGTTTCTGGGATCATGATCCTGATGTTTCTTCTTCTCTGTGTCCCATCTTCTCTTTGAGGGGATTTAATCCAAAGTAAGCCGATTAACACTGATATTTGTATTCTTCCACCACCATGCAACCATTTTATGTGAACTTCTAAATGTCACAATACTGCTTGATTTAAATCCACAGCCCATTGCAACTTGACAGGATAGACATATCTTCTTTATGTCAGGCAGGATGTTGGATGTATTTGACTGAGACTGAACTGCATAAGAATACGGCATTGTGGATAACAATGCTCTCAGCAAACTGCAGCAGCTGAAGCATCAAATATATAGAAGCGCAATTGCCATAGGCCGACAACCTCTTTCCAATACAGGAAATATATGACTGGCCGTGATTGGGAGTCCCATAGGGCGGTGCACAATTGTCCCAGCATCGATCAGATCGGTGTAGGCCATCATTGTAAATAAGAATTTGCCTGGTTAAATAAAAATACAATAAAAATATATATATATGTAATTGCCTGGCAGGCTGGAGTCGAGGCATGCTAGACAAAATTACTACACATGTTGATTACAACATTTGATTGTTATAATAGGTCTAATGTTCTAATAATGACTAATATGTAAGATAACATTTAAAAGATCTAGGACTAATCAACTAAACGGGTCTTATCAGGAATGCAGCGGGCGGTTTATTTCTTCCCTGCTCCCTTCTCTTTGTTTAGTAGACAATTCAATCAACGTCTTGTCGCCCTGGGGCAGTGCGGGTGCTCTGTGTTGCACATTTAGCTCTGAACAAACAGCATGCAGGTTGTATAGAATGTGTGGCGCGCGGAACAGAGTGGTGCTTTGGTGGATTGGTTACTTAGAATATGTGATTCGATATTAAACGAGAGTTGAACAGACCAGCTGCTGTGTATATGCTACCTACTGGACAGAGACAGAAACCCTACACCCAGTGCACTTGCTGAATGGGATAAACACCTGCCAAATACTGTATGTTATACAATATAACACCATTTTAGTTTTTAAAGAGTGTATAAATCGGTCATAGTAGATATTGAACGGAAAAAACACTCTGAAATATCGTGTGTGTGTGTGCGTGCGTGCGTCTGTGTATGCGTGTGTGTTGCGTGTATGCGTGTGTGTGTGTGTGTGTGTGTGTGTGTGTGTGTGTGTGTGTGTGTGTGTGTGTGTGTGTGTGTGTGTGTGTCTGCGCGCGCTCTCAGTCCCTTCCCTGGCGCGGAGCGGAGAGCGTTTCTCTCCGGTTCATACTATAGACTACTACCATGTGAAAAGCTGCACTGCTCCAAGCACCAATGTGAGCGATGTGTTAAAAATCTGATCATAGTCAAATGTATATAGTATTGTACGTTTGAGACGAGTCATAACCTCGTTAGGACAGCACTCAACTAGCCTACTTGCTTTACTATAGGCTGGGCTATATTATACTATTATGCCTAAAACGAGTCTACTACTAACTTATAATATTAATAGGTTAATAATAATAATAATAATAAAGACTAGGCTAATATTAGTATAATAGTGATAATAGCCGGCTATTGTTATTACCTATGAGTAGAAAGTTAATAGATTCAGAGAACAAATGTGCCCTTTCAAAGTGACAAAAGTACCTGCGACGTGTAAACCAAAGGCAACAAAACACGACTTTTATTTACCGGAATCGAATGTTGTCTAAGAAAGCAAACACACACACACACACACACACACAGACGGACGGACCAATGCCCACTATAAATGCCCACCACCCACTCTCACAGCGCGACGGAGGACGCGAGATGAGATTAAAGCAGGAGCCAGGAGGCTTTGGTGGATTTGGTTTCAGTCTCAGTGATGTGATGTCCACTGTTTGTCCAAGCCAAGGGACACGTGTGTCGGTGATATAATGCTTCTTATTCTCCGCTCTCTGTCTGTGCCTGTGCTCAAGGCTGAGAGCAGAAACATGTTGTCCGTTGAGATTCCTCCAATTTCGTTAGAGAGAAATACATAAGGAATTCAGAAATTCTACACGAGCCAAACACACATGTCACTCTCTCATTCCAGATGGTTTGTCATTTTTGCAATAGAATAACCTAATAGCCTAGCTAATATATACTGATATTTCTCAATACGACCTCTAACTTAGAGGAGGCGTGTATGGGCTACTTCAGGCTACTCTTCAATGTTCTTAGATAGAGCCAGGGTGATTTTAAAGCAGATATGAACGAAAATCAACATAGTGGGTATAGATCATTTGAAGGACAACCCAGAGAGTTTGTAAACAAAATGGACAAATGTATGGGGAATGTTGGAAGAGGCATACAACACACCACTTGTTCAGTGCGCAGCGCGCAGACAGTTGTGACAAGTGTAGCCACAAACCTCTTGCGCTGTGCACCAGCCAGCCAGACACCGAACTGTCACTCACCTGCTTGTGAAGAGATCCTCCGAAACAGCGCAGAAGTGAGCAGAAAGCCCAAGCAACACAGAACCGATGCTAGTAGCTTCATTTTCAGGGGTTCGCAGTAACTCCTTTGATTCACATGTCCAGAAGCAAAATCCCTTTCGGCTTGAAAAATATGAAAATGTAGAAGCTTGTGTCAGTTTGCAGTTAGGTTATTGATTCGAGTTAGTAGTAGGCTAATTAGTCCAACTCGGTCTTCTTCTCCTTGTCTGGTTTATGCCTAGTGAATAAATGTTAATAAAAGTTCAAACCGATAGAAGGTAGCGTATGTTCCAAGGTAGCGCTTTGATCTGGCTTGTCAAAAATAGTAAAGCAATGCTCATGCCATTCATTACTCTCTCGGAGTTGGATACGGTACTAAGCGACTGCGTACTGTCTAGAGACACACCCCCTTGCAATTTTGTCTCCTCCCACAGTCAACAGGATTGGTCGAAGGTAGCGCTGATTGATTTAAGCCCTCCTCCTAGAAACAGGGCTTTTTAAATGTTGCCGAAATCCTTGAATTTGTTGCGTAGGTCTCTTGCAACTCTGTAAGTGTACAAAATAATATTGCTTGTCAAAATGATGCGTTATATGCCTACCTGTTTTGGGAGACCTAAATGTAAGCACACTAGCATACTCTAGCATTTATTCTTACCACCTAAAATGTATTTAAATTGTAGACTATCGTTACATTTCTAGAGACATGTCTAAATTAGTCTGGAACCCAACAGGACCACGAACAGCTTCTACCCCTAAGCCATAAGACTGCTAAATAGCTAGTTAAAGATGCACTATGCAGAAATCTCTCCGTCATTTCAAGGTGGTTTAAATTATAAAAATGTGCCTAATTTCAGTTTATGTGACACAACAAGCAACTATAGGGTAGAGAATCATTGTATGTTTAAACCGCTGTGAAATATATTTTCCATAGCCATGCTATGTTGTTGTTGTCTTAGTCTCTCTTTATGTAGTTTTGTGGTGTCTCTCTTGTCATGATTTGTGTTTTGTCCTAATATTTGTCCTATATCTGTCCCCGCAGGAGGCCTTTTGATTTTGGTAGGCCATCATTGTATACAATCATTTGTTCTTAACTGACTTGTCTAGTTAAATGAATGTACAATTAAACAAAATAAAACATTTAAATATTGTATTTTCTGCTGTTTGAAGCTGTTGTATAAACCCAAAAGTAAAAGACTCAAAAACGAAACTTAAGACCAGGAAGCATAGAAGTAGTACACATAGAACCTATCTACTGCTTCTTAGACTTGCTTTCAATGAGAATGACAGATCTATAACTTACATTTTTATGTGCATTTGGTGGGGTTGCCCAAAAAGTTAAATTTTGCAGCTTTAAATAGCTACCTGGACTATCTGCGATGTCCCTTTTTACACTAACTTTGTTTGACTCATCACATACTGTACACTGCTGCTACTGTTTACTATCTGTCACCTTATTCCTAGTTATATGTACAGTATACTGTATATCTACCTCAATTACCTTGTATCCTTGCACATGGACTCAGTACTGATACCCGTTGTATATATCCAGGTTATCATTACTCATTGTGTATCTATTTTTACTTTAATTATTACGTGTTTGAATTTTCTATTATTTATCTATTTTCTTTTTTTGGGGAAGGGACGTAACTAAGCTTTTCACTGTTAGTCCATACCTGTTGTTTATGAAGCATGTGACTAATAAAATCTGATTTGATTTGAGTCAACAGGCATTCCTGTTTTTAATGGCCTGCCCATGGTTTTTATACATGACCCTGAGAATAATGGGATGATTAACTCAGGAACCACACCTGTGTCAAAGCACCTGCTTTCAATATACTTCGTATCCCTCATTTACTCAAGTGTTTCCATTATTTTGGCAGTTGCCTGTATTTCCTTGTTGAAGCCAGTAAAAACAACTAGATCGGCTAGGCTACATGTTTGTTATAGCTAGGCCTATTGTAGTAGCTACTGTATACTATTCAATAATCCATCTTCAATAGGACAAACATCCATGGCTCCTGCAGGAGAGCCATTAGGCCTACAGTGTGCACACATTGCTTTATGCTCATGGAACGAGAGATTTATGATATCCTGCTTCTGACCCGATCATAGAAATATTGTTGTTATAAAAAAAAAAAACGGATTAATTGTTATTCCACACCTGATGTTTACGAAGCATGTAATGAATACAATTTGATTTGACACATAATAACATAATGAGTTTCATAGGCCAGGTTATTATCTTAGAGTAGGCCTATGTGTTGTCTAGAATTAAACAGAATACATTTTTATTCAACTTTGACTTTTGAACTTAAAAACATACAAATGACATCTTAAGTTGGAGTGACCGGATAGAATGTAAATGTGTTGTGTGTCCACATCAGAACATGAGAATGACCTGCCACTCTCTCTCTCTCTCTCTCTCTCTCTCTCTCTCTCTCTCTCTCTCTCTCTCTCTCTCTCTCTCTCTCTCTCTCTCTCTCTCTCTCTCTCTCTCTCTCTCACACAGTCACACCTCAAGAGAGGGGTGAAAACACCCTCTGAGCTGCAATATGCCAAAACATCTGGTCTGAAAAGCTAATTTTCTTATGTTTGGCACACATAGGGCGTGCACAGACACACACACAAGCACACACACACGCAGGCGCACGCACGCACGTACACATACACTCACTTTTAAGAAGTGTTGTAGGCCTACTGTAGCCTAAAGCTTTCTCAACCTTTTGCATGTTGTTTGCCCTTAATACAACTGTATTACGAATATTAATGTTAAAGCGAACTGTACAATCAAGGTAAACGAAAAGGTAGACTGACTTTAAACTTATTTATACAAATAACATGGTGAAGAACCATGGAGAAGGAGATGAAGGACTGTGGCCTGTCATGGAAAGCCATCCTGAAAAAGCTGAAGATTGACAGCAAGGTCACGCTCCCATCGAAGCCTTATGATCCAAATAGGAACAAAGAGGATTAAGTAATGTGTTATTGCATGATTTAAAATGTTATGTCAACTAACACTATATTATTGTTTATATTATCATGTTATAGAGAAGCATTACATTTTATGGCTAACATATTTTTTTTAGCATTGGCCTATAATGATGAAAGTCGTATATACACTACCGTTAAAAAACTTGGGGTCACATAGAAATGTCCTTGTTTTTGAAAGAAAAGCTAATTTGTTGTCCATTAAAATAACAAAAATTTATCAGAAATACAGTGTCGACATTGTCAATGTTGTAAATGACTATTGTAGCTGGAAACGGCTGATTTTTTATGGAATATTTACATAGACGGACAAAAAGCTGTCATCAAGGCAAAGGGTAGCTACTTTGAAGAATATAACATATCAAATATATTTTGATTTGTTTGATTTGGTTACTAGATGATTCCATATGTGTTATTTCATAGTTTTGATGCCTTCCCTATTATTGTAGAAAATAGTAAAAATAAAGAAAAACCCTTGAATGAGTAGGTGTGTCCAAACTTTTGACTGGTACTGTATATATATTAGTTAAATTTAGAACAACTACAGCTGAACACATAGTCCAAAAGACATTCCGAGATTCAGAGAAAGCACAATGAACTCATAATTATAGAATGATAATGCTATGAAAATATGAAACCTGGGAGAGACTTGTGCCACCTGGCATAATGTTAAGCAAATAGCCCCATTTTTAATATATATCCTTCCTCCGTCCTTTTTTCAAATTATCCTTGATTTCTTCCCCAAAAACTTTGAAAACGGGAAGTTTGCCATTTTTGCTTTTAAGGGTCACAAGGGACTGTTTTTTTGCTTGAGTGCAGAATAAATAACAATGCATTGAACTGTAACTTTTGCACTGAAACTGTAGTTCTGACCTTTCACCACAGGGGGGAGATAGACTATCATCTAAGAGGTTACTACATCACGACACATTTAGCATAAAGCTAGCAGTGGGATGACTCATTGGATGCTTTCCAAATGGCAACCTATTCCCTTTATAGTGCACACATTTTTACCACAGCCCCTTGGGATGTGGTGAAAAGTCATGCACTACATAGGGAATAGGGTGTCATTTCGGAGGGTACCATTTGGGACACAACAATGACTCAAGCTGATACCAACAAGTTTACTGTCTCAGTGTCTCTTAATTTGACATACTGGAGCATCTTATCATTAAGACACAATGTTATTAAAATACGACTTCATGTGATGAGCATTTAATATTGCTGACAACAACCTAAGTGATTAAGAAATATAATTCTTATTCCTCACTCTAAACCATTTCCAATGGCTGCCTTTTATCATTTTAATAACACCTCAAATGCAATTCAGACCACTCTATTATGTTTTTTTTGTGTGTAATTTCATTATTTTAAAGATCGCTCCTCTGACAGTATCTTCTTAATGCTGTCAATTACATAATTCTTTCCATGGATTATTATGAAACAGAAGCATAAAATGATGACGTTCTGTGTGACTGGGTGTGTGTGTGTTTTCCTGCCTGGGCTCCCCTGGTTCCAGTGGTGTAGCTAATCTAATACATAAGTCCCTGATTTGTTTAATGGATGAGACTTTGCTGCATGAGGCGAGCCAATAAATCCATAGCAGCCTCCAGAGGGCTAATGCCTCATAATGATTCCACACACACAATGTTCTGCAACTTATGAAGCAACTTTATCATATTCCTCCTCACACAGACACAGTGCTTATTTGTTTCACTGCTACCTTGCAACCAAGGCAATCTCTCTCCCTGCAGCAAGGTTATTCAAAAAGGCCCTGCATCCAAAATATCATCCTATTCCCTATATAGTGCTCTACTTTGCTCTGCTCTTGTCCAAAGTAATGCACTATATAGGCAGTAGGGTGACATTTGAGACGCAGCCAGGGGAATTCATTCAACAGCCTGTCTGGCTGTCACAATAGAACCAAATGTTGCAGCAAAAAGGAAAGACAATGCGTAGTGTATTCAATGTATAGTAGTGTATGGTTATGTAATGTATAGTACAAGCTAACAGCCTCCGATAGACAGTGATGTCAGCAGAAACACATACATGTCAATTTTGCAGATTGAATACCAATGATCACATTAATATATAATAACCATGCATTGGAAAGTATGCTGAAGCTTTGACTGCATGGTAGTCTTGGAAAATATTTTCTTATGGGCAACATGTTTATTGATATGCTGGAAGTGTATATTAAGACGCGTAGGATACTGTGGGCAACACATAATTTCATACCATATATATTTCAATAACATACTGTATCTTGAAATATCTGGAAATAGGAAAACTTAATTCAGTTTTATGCAAGCTGCTTTCATTTCATAATGAACACATTAACGTTTTGTGATGGTAGTGATGATAACCATGTTTCACATAATAATGAGCAGCATTGTTTATGAGTTAATATTTATCTTGAACAGGAGGACCGAATGTTCTCTCAAAATAGTTTGATCTGAATAGAAAACCTAATGCCTAAAGATGACAGAGAACATGGGACACATTACTAATATGTCATTCAAAGAGTGATTTGTGTCCAATTTCAAGACACTGTGTGTCCCTAATGACACCCTATTCCCTACATAGAGTACTACTTTTTATGGGCCCTGGTCAAAAGTAGTGCATTGTATAGGGAATAGAGTTACATTTAGGATGCAGGCACTGAGCCTGTGGAAAAGTTGCAGTACAGACATTTGTTATTGTCAGAGCTAAACTTTTCTTTCAATATACAGTAACAGTCAAAAGTTTGGACACATACTCATTCAAGTGTTTTTCTTTATTTTGACTATTTTCTACATTGTAAACTACATCTAAACTACATCTAAACTATGAAATATCACTAATGAAATCATGTAGTAATCAAAAAAGTGTTAAACAAATCAAAATATATTTTATATTTGAGATTCTTCAAAGTAGCCACCCTTTGCCTTGATGACAGCTTTGCACACTCTTGACATTCTCTCAACCAGCTTCATGAGGTAGTCATCTGGAATTTCAATTAACAGGTGTGCCTTGTTAAAAGTTAATTTGTGGAATTTCTTTCCTTCTTAATGCGTTTGAGCCAATCAGTTGTGTTGTGACAAGGTAGGGGTGGTATACAGAAATAGCCCTATTTGATAGCCCTATTTGGTAAAATACCAAGTCCATATTATGGCAAGAACAGCTCAAATAAGTAAAGAGAAACAACAGTCCATCATTACTTTAAGACATGGAGGTCAGTCAATCCGGAAAATGTCAAGAACTTTCAAAGTTTCGTCAAGTGCATTCGCAAAAACCATCAAGCGCTATGATGAAACTGGCTCTCATGAGGACCGCCACAGGAAAGGCAGATGATAAGTTCATTAGAGTTACCAGCCTCAGAAATTGAAGCCCAAATAAATAAAGTAACAGACACATCTCAACATCAACGGTTCAGAGGACACTGTTTGAATCAGGCCTTCATGGTCGAATGTCTGCAAAGAAACCACTACTAATGGACACCAATATATGAAGAGACTTGCTTGGACCAAGAAACACAAGCAATGGACATTAGACCGGCGGAAATCTGTCCTTCGATCTGATGAGTCCAAATTTGAGATTTTTGGTTCTAACCGCAGTGTCTTTGTGAGACACAGAGTAGGTGAACGAATGATCTCCGCATGTGTAGTTACCACACTTAACCAGCTTGGCTACCACAGCATTCTGCAGCGATGCACCATCCCATCTGGTTTGCGCTTAGTGGGACTGTCATTTGTTTTTCAACAGGACAGTGACCCAACACATCTCCAAGCTGTGTAAGGGTTATTTGACCAAGACGGAAAGTGATGGTGTGTTGCATAAGATGACCTGGCCTCCACAATCACCTGACCTCAACCCAATTGAGATGGTTTTGGATGAGTTGGACCTCAGAGTGAAGGAAAAGCAGCCAACAAGTGCTCAGCATATGTGGGAACTCCTTCAAGACTGTTGAAAATAATTCCAGGTGAAGCTGGTTGAGAGAATGCCAATAGTGTGCAAAGCTGTCATCAAGGCAAATGGTGGCTACTTTGAAGATTCTAAAATATATATGGATGTTTTTTGCTGTTTTGTTTTTTTGGTTACTACATGATTGATTCCACATGATTTCATAGTTTTGATGTCTTCACTATTATTTGACAATGTAGAAAATAGTAAAAATAAAGAAAAACCCTTGAATGAGTGTGTGTGTCCAAACTTTTGACTGGTACTGTATGAATAATGAATTCAAGGTATTACATGTCCTTTATTTTCCCAGAAAAGCAAGCACTTTCAATGATAATCTGTACTGTACCGTAGTGTACACTGGCTACATTAGAGTGTGCAGTAGATCAAGCGAACCAACCATGTAGGAGTGTTGCTGTTCATAGTATAAGCCTCAGCATTCTTGTAAATGCAAATGTCTATGTGTGTGACTATACGGTGCAGTGCCACCAGTAGGCATTTCATTGTACTGTACACACCCCATTGTATCCTGTGCATATGACAAATAAACATTGCTTAAAATCTTTAGGCTATCCCCAGAAGCTGTAGGGTTGGAGGTGTTAAATATTCAGGTTAGGAGGAGTTAAAAACTAGTGATGATTCCTGAATGACAGGGGTTAATAGTTCCCTCAGAGTCTGTCTCTGTCTCTATTTGCCTCAACTCTACGGTTCGGCTCATAGCTACAGCGATTCACTGAGCAATAAGCTGCATTACCACATTACACACACAGGATTACGTGGCCACTTCCTCAGCCAATGACTCTCATCAGAAGTCACTGAAGAACCTACTGACTGTGTAATTGTTTCCCATTAGGGGAAATGTTCACTCCCATCCCATCCCGTCTCACCCTAGCTGTGTGTGCTGACAGATGCAGGATGCTCAGTGGCCTGGCAGTCAGTCAAGATGATTCTGTATAAGGAAGGGGTAGCGGGTTGTGGGGTTGTGGACTCTGTGTACAATCAGTGGGTTGTAGATGCTCAGTATCCAGTCAGTGGCAGGATTATTGTCTACAGTATAGGGGCAGTGAGGTTGTGGGCTCCTTTTGTTTGTGGGGAAGTGGGGTTGTGGACATCATAGATCCCCATCAGTCCAACTCCTTGGATGCCTACTCCTTGAAGTTTGCAAAAGTGTTTAAAAAAAACTATTTTGCTCAAATAAAAATGTTACGCATTAGTGTGTGTACTTTACACTATTTACACTTGCAATATTGCTTTTCAATACTAAAAGTAAAACAATCGCTAGAGGATGTACTTAACGTGAATTATGTTGTTGATAGTAGTGAAATACGAGTAAGAGTTTGTACGGTGTACACTGCTGCCATCTACTGAATAAAATAAATAATTGTAACTGCTGTGTTACTGTGTTCTTTCTGAAAAATACTGCCATCTATTGGCACCTATATGAACTGCATTCACTGTACATGTATGGCAAAATATCTCGTTATTATCCCAACGAGTTTCCAAAAGAGCCTAATCATTCCTATCATTACACTGCTGTAGAGTAATTCAATGACTTTATTCAGATGTTATCTTCATCACATATCTTCTCTCTTTTTTGTGAAGCCTTTTATCTCAATGTACTGCCACTGGAGGGCAGCACAAGTGTGAGAATAGGGTAATGGGACAATTCCCTTATTACAGGACTATTGTGGTCTTTACATGATTGTAAACGTGCGTGTGTGTGGAAGGACTTGCCCACAGCTTGTGTTGATGTCTGCCCTCAAAATTAACCATCAGTGTGGAAACAAGATTGAATTACTGGTTTTATCTGAGCAATACTGAGAGTACAATCTTAATACCACTCTGCCCTTGATGTCAGTGTGCGGGTGTAGGCACTGGAGGAC
Source organism: Brachymystax lenok tsinlingensis (assembly GCA_030435695.1). Taxonomy (NCBI): domain Eukaryota; kingdom Metazoa; phylum Chordata; class Actinopteri; order Salmoniformes; family Salmonidae; genus Brachymystax; species Brachymystax lenok. Next base: position 24,436,274 of record CM059781.1, read on the forward strand.
TTTTACAAAGTAGGGTTAGATAATATCACATTGGTTACATTGACTCATCAATACTATCTGTCACCTGATGTGACTAAAGGAAACTTGATGATGTGAGATCATTTCAGGCAAACCACAGGATTCCAATACTATAAACAATGACGTCCATTTAACATGATTATTGTACAGTTTTTCTTTGAATACGGTTATAGAAGACATGACCCAAACTAGAGGCCTTATAAGCCTACAGATCGATCATCTTTGAGATTGTAGTACTAGTAGCAACAGCCCCACTACCCCACAAGACACCTCACTACACCAGAGAAGACCAGTGGGTGGCTCCCAACTTAGCTATCAGTTTCTAGAAGTCAATCCTTGTCCTTGCATATCTGCCCTGTACATTGCGGTAGATCTGCTCTGTGTGCATGCATTGAATTGGTATACCTATAAAAGGTTCAGGGGGCTCTATGGAACATCATTTTCATGTCGAGTGCTGTGTTGTATTTATGCCCTATTCACTCCTCTCTTGACCCCAGGTCCAGCAACCGCAAAACTAACAAAAGCGTTGACATTTAAAAGGGGACAAAATCGTGCCTAAGTGCTTAGTTGCAGAAATGGCACGTTTTCTATTTTTTTTCTCTCTCTTTTTTTCCAGGGTGGTGTCTCCTTTCAGCAGCCTCAAAGAGAGACGGGTAGCTAGGTACAGTGAAGTCACAGACAGTCTATCTATTGTGGTATTTACATATATTTCCTGTTTTCACTTCAACTCTTGGCAGCTGTGCATCCTTTTCTGTCAGACAACGGCCGTCTGTATCCCTGCATCCCCAAACCTACCTCCCAGCTTAAAACCACAGCTCTCCCCAACATCACAACCTCTCTCTCTATCAATTCAATTCAATGGGCTTTATTGGCATGGAAAACATATGTTAACATTGCCAAAGCAACCATCTCTCTCTCTCTCTCTCTCTCTCTCTCTCTCTCTCTCTCTCTCTCTCTCTCTCTCTCTCTCTCTCTCTCTCTCTCTCTCTCTCTCTCTCTCTCTCTCTCTCTCTCTCTCTCTCTCTCACTTCCCAATAATACAGTAACAAGCCTAGCAACCATGCAGCTGTACTTTGCTCCACCATTTCATTTTCTCCTCTTATCAGGTGCACTAATTGCTCTCCTTTCTCATATCTCTCTCCTTTATCTGTGTCTATCTGTCTGTCTGCAGCACTGTCAATCACTCTTCACACTGCTGCAGGACACCGCCCCCACCCCCCTTTAGTTAGTGTGTGTTTGCAGTCATAAGAGAATAAGCAAATTGTTGTGTTGCTATTCCTAACTGAAGTGTGTGCGTCCAGCGAGTATAACCACACCTACAGTTGAAGTCGGAAGTTTACATACACTTAGGTTGGAGTCATTAAAACTCGTTTTTCAACCACTCCACCAATTTCTTGTTAACAAACTATAGATATGGCAAGTCGGTTAGGACATCTACTTTGTGAATGACACGTAGTTTTTCTAACAATTGTTTACAGACAGATTATTTCACTTATAACTCACTGTATCACAATTCCAGTGGGTCAGAAGTTGACATAAACTAAGTTGACTGTGCCTTTAAACAGCTTGGAAATTCTAGAAAATTATGTAATGGCTTTGGCCAGCAGCATACCACCCTGCATCCCACTGCTGGCTTGCTTTTGACGCTAAGCAGGGTTGGTCCTGGTCAGTCCCTGGATGGGAGACCAGATGCTGCTGGAAGTGGTGTTGGAGGACCAGTAGGAGGCACTCTTTCCTCTGGTCTAAAAAAATATCCCAATGCCCCAGGGCAGTGATTGGGGACATTGCCCTGTGTAGGGTGCCATCTTTTGGATGGGACGTTAAACGGGTGTCCTGACTCTCTGAGGTCATTAAAGATCCCATGGCACTTATTGTAAGAGTAGGGGTGTTAACCCTGGTGTCCTGGCTAAATTCCCAAGCTGTCCCTCAAACCATCATGGTCACCTAATCATCCCCAGCTTACAATTGGCTCATTCATCCCCCTTCTCTCCCCTGTAACTATTCCCCAGGTTGTTACTGTAAATGAGAATGTGTTCTCAGTCAACTTACCTGGTAAAATAACGGATAAATAAAATAGAAGCTTCTGATTGGCTAATTTACATCATTTGAGTCAATTGGAGGTGTAGCTGTGGATGTACTGTATTTCAAGGCCTACCTTCAAACTCAGTGCCTCTGCTTGACATCATGTGAAAATCATGATAAATCAGCCAAGACCTCAGAATAGAAATTGTAGACCTCCACAAGTCTGGTTCATTCTTGGGAGCAATTTCCAAATGCCTGAAGGTACTATGTTCATCTGTACAAACAATAGTACGCAAGTATAAACACCATGGGACCATGCAGCCGTCATACCGCTCAGGAAGGAGACGCGTTCTGTCTCCAAGAGATGAACGTACTTTGGTGCGAAAAGTGCAAATCAATCCCAGAACAACAGCAAAGGACCCTGTGAAGATGCTGGAGGAAACAGGCACAAAAGTATCTATATCCACAGTAAAACAAGTCCTTTATCGACATAACCTTAAAGGTCGCTCAGCAAGGAAGAAGCCACTGCTCCAAAACCGCCATAAAAAAGCCAGACTACGGTTTACAACTGCACATGGGGACAAAGATCGTACTTTTTGGAGAAATATCCTCATGTCTGATTAAACAAAAATAGAAACTGTTTGGCCATAATGACCATCGTTATGTTTGGAGGAAAAAGGGGGAGGCTTACAAGCCAAAGAACACCATCCCAACCGTGAAGCACGGGGGTGGCAGCATCATGTTGTGGGGGTGCTTTGCTGCAGGAGGGACTGGTGCACTTCACAAAAAAGATGGCATCATGAGGAAGGAAAATTATGTGGATATATTGAACAACAATATCTCAAGACATTAGTCTGCAACATCTCAAGACATTAGTCAGGAAGTTAAAGCTTGGTCGCAAATGGGTCTTCCAAATGGACAATGACCCCAAGCGTATTTCCAAAGTTGTGGCAAAATCTATCTATCTCCTCTCTCTCTCTCTCTCTCTCTCTCTCTCTCTCTCTCTCTCTCTCTCTCTCTCTCTCTCTCTCTCTCTCACACACACACATACACACACTCCCTCTCTCTGCAAGTTGTTTGGCCCACAGCATAGGAAGGAAGGTGGAAGTTCCCCCACAGTCCAACATCCTCCCCACATGTAGCTCTCCACCCGCTCTTTGAGCTGCCTGACCACAAACCAGCCCAACATTACACAGAGGCCTTTGCACTGACACCAGGTCTTTGCATTGTTGCTTTATCACATCCCTAACCCTAGACATACAAACTCTCCCACGAAGAGGTTGGAGCACAGGGTGAGTCGCAGACTAGTGCAGCGCCCCTGGAGCAGTTTAGGGTTCGGGTTAAGCCCCTTGCTTAAGGGCACAATGGCAGGAGCTGGTGGCTTGGACACTATGAGTGGTTCAACACCCAGCTTAAATGTACACATTCCACTGTCACTCTGTGTGATGGGTTCATTTTTAAACAATGACAGTCCTGTGAGAACAGACAACTGTTCCCTGTTTAATCCATTGTAGCGCCAGATGAATGCCTTCACCTGTGGATTCTTCTAACAACACTCCAACACTCCCCAGTCCTTACAGCTCCTGTCTGGAGGCCCCTACCGAACTACTCCCTATGCTTACTGGCATGGCTCTGACACTGTGCTGTGACATCACATCATTCAATCACTACACACACACACACACACACACACACAGAGAGAGAGAGGTACAGTAACATGGGTTAGCCATAGAACCATTTTTGGTTCTCGCACCATTTCAGTGTACAGCCTGTTGCTGCATTGTCTTGTGATGTGTGCTGGGTGTGTATTGGAGCGAGAGAGAGAGAGAGAGAGAGAGAGAGAGAGAGAGAGAGAGAGAGAGAGAGAGAGAGAGAGAGATGGTGTAGCAGACCAGCCCTAACATCCCCATAGCCAGGCAGGAAAAACAGGAATCAAAGTCACCAGGTAGATTGCACAACCACCGAGTGGCTATATCTGGGCTTAAGATATCCGGAACCTCCTACTGTAACATCAAACTCACAAGACAACCCACTGGGCACAAACCTGTTTAATCAACGTTGCTTCATCGTAATTTGTCAACGTATTGTGTAGTGGAATCTATGTGGAAAATACATTGTATTTGAAAAAGTAATCAACATTAGACCTAAAACTTAAAATATGTTGCTAATTTCCACTATCAGAAAAAAAGAATAGTCAGGCAGCACCTCCTACTGGAAGTTGATCTATCTACAGCTTCCTTTTGGTCTCCCATCCAGGGTTTAACTAAGCCCGGCTTAACTATGATATTTGTCGCTGACTATTACCAATGTGCTATCGTGAGTATTATTGTTGACTTCCACTTAAAAACAAAATCATTCCAAAGGATAGGTTTAACAGAGCAAATGAAATGTGACCATACTTTAACACTCATACCATCAATGATGCATGTTATTTAGGCCGATATAACATTTGCAAAGTCATCAACAGCTATTGTTTAAATTCAACCCAGGATTCAACTAAACATAGACAGTATATAGGCCTAGGGTTTCAAACTCTGGTTGATTTCAAATGTAATGATATTTAGTGATATCAAATTGTGTTCGGTTGTCAACGCAACCAAATATCAACATTTGAAGGAGATGTATTGTCTGCTCGGATAGTTCCATCTCTGCCACTAACTCTGACTTTAATTTGAGTTTATCTACAAATTAATCATTTATATGTTGGATTCAGATCTCCATCACAACCGAAAATCAAAGTTAAAGAATGGGAATTAATCAAATCAAACTTTATTTAAAGCGCATTTAAAGTTTGTTTTGATTTAGTCCTATTATTTAACTTTGATTTTTGGTTGTGATGGAGACGTGAATCCAACATATACACTGAACAAAAACATAAATGCAGTATGCTACAGATTTTACTGGCTTACAGTTCATATAAGGAAATCAGTCAATTGAAATGAATTCATTAAGCCCTAATCTATGGATTTCACATGACTGGGAATACAGATATGCATCTGTTGGTCACAGATACCTTAAAAAAAGGTAGGGTTGTGGATCAGAAAACCATTCAGTATCGGGTGTGACCACCATTTGGAATGTTGTCCCACTCAATGACTGTGTGAAGTTTGCAGGATATTGGCGGGAACTGGAACACGCTGTCATACACGTCAATCCAGAGCATCCCAAACATGCTCAATGCTCAATGGGCTACATGTCTAGTGAGTATGCAGGCCATGGAAGAACTGGGACATTTTCAGCTTCCAGGAATTGTGCATAGATCCTTGCGACATGAGGCTGTACATTATCATGCTGAACATGAGGTGATGAATGGCACAACAATGGGTCTCAGAATCTCTGCACGGTATCTCTGTGCACCCAAATTGCCATCAATAAATGCAATTGTGTTCGTTGTCTGTAGCTTATGCCTGCCCATACCATAACCCCACCGCCAACATAGGGCATTCTGTTCACAATGTTGATATTAGCAAACCGCTTGCCCACACGACATCACACACACTGTCTGCCATCTGCCCAGTACAGTTGAAACCGGGATTCATCCGTGAAGAGCACACTTCTCCAGTGTGCCAGTGGCCATCGAAGGTGAGAATTTGCCCACTGAAGTCGATTGGACGTACTGTCAAAGGCCGATTGGACGTACTGTCAAATTCTCAAAAAAGACATTGGAGGTGGCTTATGGTAGAGAAATTGGACATTCCTGCAGTCAGCATGTCAATTGCATGCTCCCTCAAAACTTGAGACATCTGTGGCATTGTGTTGTGTGACAAAACTGCACATTTTAGAGTGGCTTTTTATTGTTCCCAGCACAAAATGCCCCTGTGTAATGATTATCCTGTTTAATCAGCTTCTTGATATGCCACACCTGGATGATCTTGGCAAAGGAGAAATGCTCACTAACAGGGATGTAAACAAATGTGTGCACAACATTTTAGAGAATAAAGCTTTTTGTGCATATATGGACCATTTTTGGGATCTTTTACTTCAGCTCATGAAACATGGGACCAACACTTTACATGTTGCGTTTATATTTTTGTTCAGTGCACATTATTCATTTGTAGACAAACTGAAATTAAAGCAAGACTAAATCAGTGGCACAGACAAAACTATCCAAGCAGAAGATCTCCTTCAAATGTTGATATTTGGTTGGATTGACAACCAAACACAATTCAATATCAGTTTTGAAATACAATAAATAGTATATTAACTTGTTGACAACTTAACATATTATATGTTGGATTCACATCTCCAACTCAAGCAACAATACAAGTTATAAAATGGGATTAAGTGGCTCAGATCAAACTATCCAAGCAGTATATAGGCCTACATCTCCTTACAATTGTGATATTTGGTTGCGTTGTAAACGAAACACAATTCATTATTACTTTTGTAATACAGTTCATAGCCTAAAGCTAACGCTATCTTACAAACTGATGTAACATTCAAACTTAAAAATAGCCACGTTTTGAGTTAGTGTAACTATATATTTCTTTGTAATCATATAAAGCGTGCATGTTCAAGAAGCATAAGTCATCGCAGGTCTGTGGAGATCTTCACAATTGCTGTAATCATCTTTACAGAATCTCGAATGGTCTTGATCATTTGCACCATGTACTATTCATGTACTATTCATGTATTTTTAACTCAACTGCAATTTAGGTAATTTGGTTCTGCTATTAGATGAAGCACAGGGATAACACATTCATCTGTAACATTGTTCAAATGTATTTCCATTTGAACAATGCTGTGGTTTATAATGGTTGAAAGCGCAGTGATAGAAATGTAGTTGACATCTGAACCAAAAATCAGATTGTTTTTCCATTGGAAATTGGTTGTGCTTTTAGATGGTTGAAAGCATAGTGATAACACATTGGATATTCAACTAACTTTTGGCTGTCTTGTTTTTGGGTGAATATACTGTAGGTTATAATCTCAATGATCAAAATCTCAACCAAATATTACCCAATTATTTTCCAAGCTTAGACAAAGCCAAACTGCAGTAACCCTTTCTGGGATGAGATGAATCAACAGGGCCACATCTTAGACCTGCTCAGTTTATTTGGACATTTCAGGATCATTCAGGATTGCGGAGGAGGGCTTCAGTAGTGTTACTGAGCTGCCTGACTTGATGAGCTGTCATGGGGTTGATTTTGTCAGATCTTGGCCGAGCCTGACCACAGCACAAATGTGTGTGAATAGCTGCTGTGTCCCCAACACCTCAGAACAACACTTACTGTACAGTATCTTCACACTGGATCTGTAGCACAAGAAGCAGGCCGCATGTTGCCCAAATGCCAGAGAAACGTCACAGAGGAAGTCTCTCTCAAACCCATGGTTCATCTTAGCACAGGGAGACCAGGGGCCACTTAGTCTTTTCTCACCCACGGGAGTCTGGCTGTATGGCCCCCTACACACTTGAGTTGTACCGCACATTTGGAACATGTGCGGCACAACACATTTGGAACAACGGTTGAGATACAACTGAGGGTTTTTATGCACAAACAGGGTTGTGGGGAGACACCACGCCTTGATTGTATAAAATAATAAATGTGCAGAATCTTCATTGTCACATAAATTACCACTGTGTCGAATGTGTTGAACATCAGTTGTACAACCTGAGTGGGAACAGGGTGTGAGAGAGACAGTCCTACTGGGTCACAAGTGAGGACCAAGAATGGGTCACATCTTTTTACAATCCTGTGTCCTCATTTACTGTAGATGCAGAATTGCAGGTATTAAAATACATATATTGTATGTGTAAATACTGTATTTTAACATATAAACAGGTAATGCCTTGCTTCATGATATTCAACTAGTACATATTGTAAACATCTTGACATCCATATCAGTAAAATCAATACTTTAAAAGTCTGAAGCCCATGCCTTATAAACATATATTTAGCTATTTCCAGCACAGTATCTTCATCTCATGTCAAGGATATTAGCAACATTGGTTTTGGTAATACCTAAATATTCTCTTGAGGTATTTGAATTTTGTAACATTTGTAATATCACCGAATCCACCAAATTCAGAGATTGACATATTAATTAAAGCAATTAATAAGCAATATTGTATCATATATAGAATTAAAGAAGTATACGTCCTCAAGAGATGTAGTTCTTTTGAAATTAACATAATTTGAAGCTGTAAACGTGCTTGTATACTAGCAGAGTGGCTGGTGTTTCTATCGGCAATGTAAATGTACAAGTTAAACGATTGTGATACAATTACATTTTTAATTTTTTTAAGCAATACCCCAAATTATGATTTTGAGATTTTGTTGATAAAGAAATGATGCATTCCAAGATGTACTGAAAGAAATACAACAGTGTATAGAAGTACATAGAATACAAAATACCTGAGACCCCCACATGATAATAATTTCAACATCAGTGCGTATCTGTGCACATTACTAACCCATTTTAATATAGTGCCAGAATACACCATTCGTATTATGTATACAAAAGTACACAGCAACCCTCTCTTTTACCAGTATTGTTCGTTAGCACTTGTTATATAATAATAATAAAAAACATAATTGTTACAAAAAATTCAAATTTTACATTTACCAAGAAAAATTGAAATCCAGTGCAGTTTTTAGTACATATAAAATACACCACAATCGAGAGTGTCACTAATTCTGCTTCAAGTATGCTCTTCATCTAAGAGTGTGGAGTCTGTCAATAAGATCACTTCTTCTTTGTGTTCATAAAGGCTCATATAAATTCATATATAGGTTGTAGCCTCCAGATATATTTACACACAATGCTTCAACATTATATTTATCACTCTTTAACAAGGTTGTACAGTACTTACAGAGGTAAGACAGATCATACAGCTCCAACAACAACCCACTGGGCACACACTGGTTGAATCAACGTCGTTTCCACATCATTTCAATGAACCAACATGGAATAGACGTTGAATTGACGCCTGTGCATAGTGGAAAAGCACTTTATGAGCTTAGGCCTTTACATACACACATATAGATGTAGGATCTTAATTTGATCCAGTTTGCTAAAGCAGGAAAATAATCCTGCAGCAACAGGAAATGTGAATTATTATGTGGAGTATAATTAATGGACATTTTTGTAGGGGTTGACACATTTTTCATAAGGGAAAAACATGTGGAAATTACTAACTTTTGAAGCCTTTTTAAACCTCAAATGCATTGCAGGAAAGTTATCTTGCAACAGGGTGAACAAATTAAGATCCTACATCTGTAGTAAAAAACTCTGAAAGATATGTCACTATACAATATCGATCTCACTTTCACAGACGATAATCCATTATTTTTCTTCCAGGTGTGGTAGTCTGACTTTTTTTGTTGTTGAAAATTCTTAAAAGGTCTAATCTTGGTGCTCACATTGTCTCCCTCAATTGATGTACACATGGGACAAATCAGAATACAGTAAGATTATCTACAATGACAAGTAAAACATATAATGCCTCTACAGCAATTATTTCATAACAGATAGTAAAGCAATAGTGTGCACTTTGCTACAGGTGGGCTGACATATGTTTTTCAAATATTCTAAAACTACTTGTTAGCATCCATGCTTGCTTCATAAAGAATAGTAAGGATTCTGGATTTGCTTAGAAAAACAATAGGCGGACATACAGTAGATTGAAGACAATTATAACATAGAATAGACCTATCCCGGTGCATTAGAACATCTATAGAAATATGAATTATCAAAGATAAAGGTGTGAGTAAATACAAAATAGGGTCTTTCATTTAAAAATAATAATGCATTGAGGGAATGCAGAATGCATGTAATAGCTACTACAATAGCTAAAAGATGTAAACAAATACCATTGCCAATACTTTACAGTAACAATAAGCTGTTGCAATAAAGGTACAGTATGTGTTTTGAAATATAAACAGAAATAAGCTGCCACTTTGAATAGGGAGGTTACATACTGTACCACATAACATACGGAAGGAGTGAAGAAGTTTGAACTGAATAGTGAACTGAACCTGGCCATATACACATAGGGCCTTTCCTATGGCCAAAGACCATCAGGACAAAAGTGGTATAAAATATGGTATATGCTGAATAATAAACAGAACAGCGACATTACATATTTTGCCAGCAAAATATTTGTTATCAAAAGAGCAACATGTACATTGTCTTAAGTATGTGTCCAAGTGCACCTAGATTATTACAGTGGGGAAAAAAAGTATTTAGTCAGCCACCAATTGTGCAAGTTCTCTCACTTAAAAAGATGAGAGAGGCCTGTAATTTTCATCATAGGTACACTTCAACTATGACAGACAAAATGAGGAAAAAAAATCCAGAAAATCACATTGTAGGATGTTTTATGAATTTATTTGCAAATTATGGTGGAAAATAAGTATTTGGTCACATACAAACAAGCAAGATTTCTGGCTCTCACAGACCTGTAACTTCTTCTTTAAGAGGCTCCTCTGTCCTCCACTCATTACCTGTATTAATGGCACCTGTTTGAACTTGTTATCAGTATAAAAGACACCTGTCCACAACCTCAAACAGTCACACTCCAAACTCCACTATGGCTAAGACCAAAGAGCTGTCAAAGGACACCAGAAACAAAATTGTAGACCTGCACCAGGTTGGGAAGACTGAATCTGCAATAGGTAAGCAGCTTGGTTTGAAGAAATCAACTGTGGGAGCAATTATTAGGAAATGGAAGACATACAAGACCACTGATAATCTTCCTCGATCTGGGGCTCCACGCAAGATCTCACCCCGTGGGGTCAAAATGATCACAAGAACGGTGAGCAAAAATCCCAGAACCACACGGGGGGACCTAGTGAATGACCTGCAGAGAGCTGGGACCAAAGTAACAAAGCCTACCATCAGTAACACACTACGCCGCCAGGGACTCAAATCCTGCAGTGCCAGACGTGTCCCCCTGCTTAAGCCAGTACATGTTCAGGCCCGTCTAAAGTTTGCTAGAGAGCATTTGGATGATCCAGATGAGGATTGGGAGAATGTCAGATGAAACCAAAATATTACTTTTTGGTAAAAACTCAACTCGTCGTGTTTGGAGGACAAAGAATGCTGAGTTGCATCCAAAGAACACCATACCTACTGTGAAGCATGGGGTGGAAACATCATGCTTTGGGGCTGTTTTTCTGCAAAGGGACCAGGACGACTGATCCGTGTAAAGGAAAGAATGAATGGGGCCATGTATCGTGAGATTTTGAGTGAAAACCTCCTTCCATCATCAAGGGCATTGAAGATGAAACGTGGCTGAGTCTTTCAGCATGACAATGATCCCAAACACACCGCCCGGGCAACGAAGGAGTGGCTTCAGAAGAAGCATTTCAAGGTCCTGGAGTGGCCTAGCCAGTCTCCAGATCTCAACCCCATAGAAAATCTTTGGAGGGAGTTGAAAGTCCGTGTTGCCCAGCGACAGCCCCAAAACATCACTGCTCTAGAGGAGATCTGCATGGAGGAATGGGCCAAAATACCAGCAACAGTGTGTGAAAACCTTGTGAAGACTTACAGAAAACATTTGACCTCTGTCATTGCCAACAAAGGGTATATAACAAAGTATTGAGATAAACTTTTGTTATTGACCAAATACTTATTTTCCACCATAATTTGCAAATAAATTCATAAAAACTCATACAATGTGATTTTCTGGATTTTTTTTCCTCATTCTGTCTGTCATAGTTGAAGTGTACCTATGATGAAAATTACAGGCCTCTCTCATCTTTTTAAGTGAGAGAACTTGCACAATTGGTGGCTGACTAAATACTTTTTTTCCCCACTGTATATTTGATCCACATCCGTACCATCATCCTTCACTGGCATTCTAAAAATGCTTTTAGTAAACCCTAAACCACACTGCTATCTATCTACTATAAGACACATGAGTGGGTTAAAGGCAACTTGAAAGCTGTTACTATTGAACCATCAAAACAGGGATTGGCTCATCCCTTCCCGTTCTCCCCATCCCTCAAGGCATCAGGCTGCTAGTGAAAGAACAGGTTTAGGGAGGAGGCGGGTTGCAGTGCAGTGCTTTTCCTTTCCTCTGTGAAGTGCTGTGATACTGAGAAGGTTACAGGAACTGTTCCGCAGAAAGCAGATATTTAGCTAGGGTAATGAACGAAACAATAACAAATCTGTAGACAATGTCTGAAAAGGTAAATCATAGTAAGTTTCTCCGTCTCCGTTTCTCTCTCGCTCTCTCTCTCTCTCTCTCTCTCTGTCTTGCTCTATTTCTCTCTCTGTCTCTCTCTCTCTCCGTCTCTTTCTCCCTCTCCCTCACTTTCTTCCACATTTCTCTTTTTTTGTCTCTCTCTTTGTCTTTGTCTTTCTCCCTTTCTTTCTTTCTCACTCTCTCTCTTTCTCTCTCACTACTCTCTTTCCCTCTGCAGAAAATGTAATTCTTTAATGTGGCTAGTGTGACAACACGCCTGTGCAGTTAGCAGTTAGAAAGACAGAGAAGATATACAGTCTGTTGCAAGAAATCATGCACAAATGAATATTATATTCTAAAGTATGGTTGAGTTGGTGGGGTCAGGGAAAGCCCCCTTGATAAGTTGAGACCTTACATGGCAGTCTATGTGGCAACAAACAAGTCCAACAGTACATTATTCAGCAAGAAAGGAACAGTGATAAACTATAATAGAACTACTCACAGTATTAGCTGCTCTGTGACAATTGGAGACACACCATGACAAAACTGTCTAGGTGTACTACTTCTTTGTGATTTTCTTCACTCCAAAATATCCCTCACTTGAGATACATATCTCAACCTCAAATTCTTCAAAACACCTTGTAAAATTAAAATGTGTATTTGGCCCAGACCTTCATATATTTGTTTGGAATGATATATAGCTAGTATCATTACGCTGCAGCAAATGTTGGATAGTTCTCTCTCTCCTGGTTGGTTGCATTGACCACATACAGTTTGTTCAACATCACTGTCCTGAGGAGGGATGGGGCGGGGACCAGTGGTGGCTCCTGTCCAGTCCAGCCCTCTAGTTGAAGGTGTGTTCCCCGCGGACGATGTGAGATGAGAACTCATAGCGGTCCTTACTGCGGTGGCCACAGATGTTGCACTCCAGCGGGTCCCTGTAACCATGACAACCCATGTGGATGGTGTACATGACATGGTCCAGGAAGAGAATGCGGCAGTGTTCACACTGGAACACCCTCATCTTCCGCCCCTCTCGCCCAAACACACGCACCCCTTCCCGACTTATAGGCCTCTCTGCCGCCCCTCCTTGGGCCACCTCAGCCCCGCCTCGCCCCTCCTCTCTGCCGCCGTATGCTGGGCTGGATCTGGGACGGTGGTGGGGGTTGTTCCAGTGGTAACCCAGCCTATCCTGTGGGCTGCTCCGGGCGGAGTCAGCCGAGTCCAGCCCACTGTTGCTAGGAGACTCTTTTTCCTCTCTGGTACCCTGTGGGTGGTGCTGCTTGGGTCTGGTGAGGGCAATGGGCCCATTGGAGGAGGGATGGAAATCAGGGGGCGGAGGGGGCAGTGGTGAAGGATGAGGTGGGGCATCGCGGCTACCCGGTCGGTCCATACGCAGCCCTGACCCCAGAGGGTAGGCGTGGTGGAAGAGGGGGTTGACCATGGGTACCACTTCAGCCATAGAAAGGGACGGCTGTGGACCGTGGGGACCATGGGGGTGGGGATGGTGGACCAGGGGCCTCAGGGAGTCAGAGCCCAGGTAAGAGATGGCATTGTTGATAGCCTGGTCCATCATGTGAGCCTGCATCAGCTCTGCCTCCTTCTCATACTTCAGACCCATCTCATAGCTCAGCTCCGGGTAACTGTAATGCATCATCTTCTCACCTGCAGAGCACAGCTTGCATATTACCACAATGAAACTCACATATGCATAAGCTCATCATAAGAGAAACTGTCCGGTCGAATGACACCATTGGATAGTACAGAATACATACAACTGTAACTCTATAGAATATGAAAGAGTGCCTTAATTTTGTGTGCGTGTCTAACCTTTCCATTTTTTAATAAGCTAAACACTATCAAAGTTCTCTTGTTTTCGTCTTATTGTATTTTATCTTGTGTTGTTTAATAGTGGAAAGCCCCATCCATCTGAATGCACTGTTTAACCCCTCCAAAACAGGGATGCGGTGAGCTGTTTTGCTCCTCTCTCGATAAGAGCTATTGCAGAGATACAGGTGTAACAAACCACAGAGTGAAAACATGTCCTCGTCTCTCTCATCCGCTCTCTATGTCTCACTCGATCTTTTCCTCTCTATCTAATAGAGCAGTAAATAATAAAAACTAAATAATTGTCTTCCATGCTAATATGCAAAAATTGGCGGTTATATGCCAACAAAATGTTTACAACACTGTAACAATTATTTCATAATACAAAACAAATATATTTTTCAAATGTATGTATTAAAAAATTATTCAAATGTTAGAATAAACAATTTAAAAGATTGAGAAATATTCAGAGTGGAACAACTGGATCTGAAATGTGAAATCTACATTAATACAACAAAAGTGTGCAGTATGTGAATAGTGTCTTCATTTCTACCATTAAGTCAAGGTCATCTGTTAGTTGCGAAACAACAGTATCATGTTTCAATGTACCTCTGCCCAGGCACGCAATTCAATTCCTTTTTTGCATGTATACACTCATTCTGTTGCAGTTATGTTGAACTGAACAAAACGAATAAACAGTCAAAACTGTAAACTGAATTTAATCCAACAGAACAGGTAAAATTCAATCCCAAAATGGGATTAAGTAAATACTCTACTGATACCCTAAATCCCATTATTATGAAAATTACAAATGAGATTGTCCTTTTATATACAATAATTATCTAAGCTACAATTAATCATTGTGAGTTAGTGATCCTTACGGTGAACACATTATGGTGCTCCCAGACAGGAAGTGATGCAATGATGCTTACCCACAAATTTCTGTGGAGTGGTACTCTTCCTCTTCCCTACGTTACTCTGCAGTTTCTCAATGACAGGTGGCCGGTTTAATGTTGCCATGGCAGCGGCCTCTGCCAGGGGCCTCTGCTCTTTAGGGACCTCACCTGGGGATCAGGGGTCAGAGCATGAGAGTGTGTGAGAGGTCTGCGCCAAGGCTTGTAGGTAGTACTGTAGTACTGTAGGCGGCTGGTGTGTAAAAGTAACATAAGTAGAGTTCACAGGATACTCACACAAACCATAAAAAGGAAGGAATAAGAGAAACTAAAGTGATCTTTAATTTAACTTCATATCTAAATTATAAATTATAAAAAAGTTCAAGTGCAAGGTGTAAAAAAGGTGTCAAAGAGAAAGCAAATGTTACTGAGTCTAGGCCATCAACAGAGATACCATATAGCAGGTCTCTGTACCAGAGCAGGACATTCACACTCACCTGGATAAGGCCCAGTGTCGGAGGTGGGATCCATGCCAGCACTCTCAAGGTAGTTATGGCAGCGCTCTTTATGCTCCTCCAATGACGTCCTCTGTTTGTAGCTCCGCCCACAGTAGTCACACTTGTGTGGTTTACCCACTAAATTAGAGAAATGACATCAAAGGAAAAAAACTATTAATTTCATTCATTCATCAACTCACAAAAACAGACCGGTAACGCAATTCTATGTGAACTCTCTAGGAGGTTTTAGTAAACACATAGAACCCGTGGAGAACACAGAAACTAGAACAGGGCTATGAGCTCATGGAGTGATTATGTTCCATTAGTGGGATCCCACACACCATCATTGCCAACCAGACAGAGAAGGTGTGGGCAGGCGAGATATACCAAAATACTCGAATACACACATTTGCCTTTCATACGCCCTGGAACAACTGGTAAAGCCTACAACTCTTCCGGGAGCCCTTCACTACTACTATGGTGCACAACTCAATTGGCCTGCTATACACAGACACAAATACACTCTGCATCCCGTAGAAGAAGGAAAATAACTCTAACGTCAGACCTAAACAACGTCTGTGTTTCTCCTCAGCAGCTGGAGGTGGGGAGTGATTCATGCTGCCAGTTCCATTCTGATGGAGTCTTTGCTGGTGAGACTTTGCAAAACCTCCTCTAGCTTTCCCCTAGAGAAGATCCAACCATTGATTCTTCCTTCCTTCCGTCCTCCCTTCCTTCCAATCTTCCGTCATTAATTTATTAAATGTACTTCAATCATTCACCCATTAATTAATTACTTGTGAATGAATTAATACATTCACCGTGATTTGGCAACTAAAGGCTGAAACTACTGAAAAGTACTACTCAAAGTCTGCTGTAGTAGAAACAAGGCTCTGAAAGTCTTCAGGATGAGTCATAAATCTGGAACCAGACGACACCAAGCAGTGGCCCAGACACTGGCCCAAAATAGGTGCCGTTCACATGAGAAAATGTTCTAGTACCAGAGGTGACACCAGTTACTAGAAACTACCTGACCTGTTACTGTGGGAATAACATGTTTCAGTCTGACAAGTACTTTGAAAGTAAGACACAGATATGCTTAGGTAACATTTCACTAAGTCTATGGGAATTGATTAGAAATATTGGTGAGTGTGTGGATGTCTGGCTTACGTTTTTTCAAGCTGATCTCAAATGACTGTATAGGTTACTTGTCTTAATGTAATTTTGTGGCCTGTAAATGCCAATTGGTTTAGTGTATTTGAAACTGTGGTTCATGAGTAAGCTTTATACTATTTACAGCTATTTTATACATATTTTACACTATTTATTTATTATATATATATTTTATTTATTATATATTTTATACTATTTACATCTATTTTATACATCCTTATCGGCAGACTCGACAGCCTTGGTTTCTCAAATGATTGCCTCGCATGTTTCACCAACTACTTCTCCGATAGAGTTCCGTGTGTCAAATCGGAGGGCCTGTTGTCCGGGCCTCTGGCAGTCTCTATGGGGGTGCCACAGGGTTAAATTCTTGGGCCGACTCTCTTCTCTGTATACAGCAATGATGTCGCTCTTGCTGCTGGTGAGTCTCTGATCCTCTACGCAGACGACACCCTTCTGTATACTTCTGGCCCCTCTTTGGACACTGTGTTAACTACCCTCCAGATGAGCTTCAAAGCCATACAACTCTCCTTCCGTGGCCTCCAACTGCTCTTAAAAGCAGGTAAAACGATCACTGCCCGCACCTGCCCGCCCGTCCAGCATCACTACTCTGGACAGTTCTGTCTTAGTTTATGTGGACAACTACAAATATCTAGGTGTCTGGTTAGACTGTAAACTCTCCTTCCAGACTCACATCAAACATCTCCAATCCAAAATTAAATCTAGAATTGGCTTCCTATTTCGCAACAAAGCATCCTTCACTCATGCTGCCAAACATACCCTCGTAAAACTGACCATCCTACCGATCCTCGACTTCGGTGATGTCATTTACAAAATAGC
This sequence comes from Brachymystax lenok tsinlingensis, assembly GCA_030435695.1. Taxonomy (NCBI): domain Eukaryota; kingdom Metazoa; phylum Chordata; class Actinopteri; order Salmoniformes; family Salmonidae; genus Brachymystax; species Brachymystax lenok. The sequence continues at coordinate 24,453,670 of CM059781.1, forward strand.
CTCCAATACTCTACTCAACAAATTGGAAGCAGTCTATCACAGTGCCATCCGTTTTGTCACCAAAGCCCCATATACCACCCACCACTGCGACCTGTAAGCTCTCGTTGCCTGGCCCTCGCTTTACACTCGTTGTCATACCCACTGGCTCCAGGTCATCTACAAGTCCCTGCTATGTAAAGTCCCGCCGTATCTCAGCTCGCTGGTCACCATAGCAGCACCAACCCGTAGCACGCGCTCCAGCAGGTATATCTCACTGGTCACCCCCAAAGCCAATTCTTCCTTTGGCCGACTTTCCTTCCAGTTCTCTGCTGCCAATGACTGGAACGAACTACAAAACTCTCTGAAACTGGAGACACTTATCTCCCTCACCAGCTTTAAGCATCAGCTGTCAGAGCACTTCACAGATCACTGCACCTGTATATAGCCCATCTGTAAATAGCCCAACCAACAGCCTCATCCCCTACCGTATTTATTTATCTTGTTCCTTTGCACCCCAGTTTTTCTGCATTGCACATTCATCTACTGCACATCTGCCATTCCAGTGTTTAAATGCTATATTGTAATTACTTGCCACTATGGCCTATTTATTGCCTTACTTTCCTTATCTTACCTCATTTGCACTCAATGTATATAGATTCGTTTTTTCTACTGTATTATTGACTGTATGTTTGTTTTACTCCACGTGTAACTCTGTGTTGTTGTATGTGTCGAACAGCTTTGCTTTATCTTGGCCAGGTCGCAGTTGTAAATGAGAACTTGTTCTCAACTTGCCTACCTGGTTAAATAAAGGTGAAATAAATAAAAAATATAATAAAAAACTAGCAATGGCATTATCATGTAATTTACAGGTAATATTGGAATAGGCCACACACACACAGACACAGACACAGACACAGGCAGACGCACGCACTGTATCACAATTCCAGTGGGTCAGAAGTTTACTTACACTAAGTTGACTGTGCCTATAATCAGCTTGGAAAATTCCAGAAAATGAAGTCTTGGCTTTAGAAGATTCTGATAGGCTAATTGACATCATTTGAGTCAGTTGGAGGTGTACCTGTGGATGTATTTCAAGGCCTACCTTCAAACTCAATGCCTCTTTGCTTGACATCATGGGAAAATCATGATAAATCAGCCAAGACCTCAAAAAAGAAATTGTAGACCTCCACAAGTCTGGTTCATTCTTGGGAGTAATTTCCAAACGCCTGAAGGTACCACGTTCATCTGTACAAACAATAGTACACAAGTATAAACACCATGGGACCATGCAGCCGTCATACCGCTCAGGAAGGAGACGCGTTCTGTCTCCTAGAGATTAATGTAGTTTGGTGCGAAAAGTGCAAATCAATCCCAGAACAACAGCAAAGGACCTTGTGAAGATGCTGGAGGAAACAGGTATAAAAGTATCTATATCCACAGTAAAACGAGTCCTATATCGACATAACCTGAAAGGCCGCTCAGCAAGGAAGAAGCCACTGCTTCAAAACCGCCATAAAAAAGCCAGACTACGGTTTGCAACTGCACATGGGGACAAAGATCGCACTTTTTGGATAAATGTCCTCTGGTCTAATGAAACAAAAATAGAACTGTGTGGACATAATGACCATTGTTATGTTTGGAGGAAAAAGGGGGAGGCTTGCAAGCTGAAAACACCATCCCAATCGTGAAGCACGGGGGTGGCAGCGTCATGTTGTGAAAATTAGAAAAAGGTCAAAAGAGAAAGAAGAGACATGGAAAGAGTGTCTGAGAGCATTGACAGAAAAACAGAGAGAGATACAAAGGGCTATATTTTAACATACTTAACGCAATGGTAAATCTGGTAGCGCTATAGGTTCGGGGGTGTGTCAGAAATATTTGTTATATTTTCACAAAGGGGAATTATGTGCGCAATATCTGGCGATGGCGCGAATGGGATGGGTTTTGATTAATAAAAATGTTGTGGGTGTGTCGAGGGTTGACACCTCACTGGCCAATCAGAATATGCTGCATGGTTAACTACTTAGGGAGTGGTGGGGTGCTAGCGCCCCACTCCCGACACTACCCGGTGAAATGCAAGGCGCCAAATTCAAAATCCAAAAGTTGAATTATTAAACATTCATCAACATACAAGTGTTGTATAGTCATCAAAAGCTCTGCTTCTTGGCAATATCACAGCGTTGTCAGATTTCACGGCGAAAGCACAACGGCTTTACGGTGAAAGCACAACATTTGATTGTTTGAGGGTAGCACCTCCAATATTTTTCCATTAGCATAAATTCATCAACCATCGCGGTTCACACAAAACACATTTCACAGCGAAAACAAATCCCTTACCTTTTGAAGAACTTCTGCTGAGGGCTTCCCAAGTGTCCAACGAAGACATCCAGTGGTTCTTTTGTTAGAAAAAGTCATTTATTATATCCCTAAATCTCCATTTGGTTGGCGCATTATGTTCATAAAATACAGCGTCCACTCGCCCATTGAACCGTGAAGAGAACTCGTTCAACCTATACCTATACACTTGTCCAAGAACAATCAAACATCATTGATAATGTATCCTTAGGAACACTTTTATGTATATTTACTATAATATTTCAACCGGATTATAAACTGGACAATAGGAAAGGAAAAAACCATCCGATGTTTACATCCGATGACCAGTTCGAAATTCTTCTTCTATTACCATCCAGAGCAACTAAACATCATAAAACACTGTCTAGAGACTGTTGACATCCAGTGGAAGCAATAGGTACTGCAATATTACTCCTATATATGTCTGTTTTCAATAGGGAGGGGTTCAAAATGAGGCTATGTCAAAGACACTTTTTCCAGGACAGAAATTTCTCGGGTTTTCGCCTGCTATATCAGTTCTGTTATACATTATTTTAACACTTTTAGAAACTTCAGAGTGTTTCCTATCCAATAGTACTAATTATGTGCATATCCTATTTTCTGGGCCTGAGTGGCAAGCATTTTACTTTGGGGACGCCAGACTCTCCAAAACCGTCACCTCTGCTGCCGCTCCCTAAGAACTTAAGAACAAATTCTTATTTACAATGACGGCCTAGGAACAGTGGGTTAACTGCATTGTTCAGGGGCAGAACGACAGATTTTTGTCTTGTCAGCTCAGGGAGTCAATCTACTAACCTTTCAGTTACTGGCCCAACGCTCTAACCACTAGGCTACCTGACGCAAATAGATTTGAAAAATGTATTACATTCTGACTTTGTATCCCAATAGGACACTCTATATATATCACAGAAGACTGAAATATAACAAAATCATTTGACATAGAAACACCGGATTTTCCTCATAAAATAAATAAATAATGTTAATTAATTATGAAACTATGAAAAAGTATTAATACAATTCCAACCATGAGGCCTCTAGGTCATTTGACTGCAGGAAAGGGGAACTCAAATTAAAGGAAAAACAATCAATCGTTTTTTTTAACAACAACAATATTTCTAAATATGATTGGGTCAGAAGCAGGATATCATAAATCTCTCGTTCCATGAGCATAAAGCAATGTGTGCACACTGTAGGCCTAATGGCTCTCCTGCAGGAGCCATGGATGTTTGCCCCCCCTTTGAAGATTGTATACTATTTAATCAACTGTAACTACTACAATAGGCCTAGCTATAACAAACATGTAGCCTAGCCGATCTAGTTGTTTTTACTGGCTTCAACATGGAAATACAGGTAACCTGGAAACACTTGAGTAAATGATGGATACAAATTATATTGAAAGCAGGTGCTTCCACACAGGAGTGGTTCCTGAGTTAATTAAGCTATTAATGTCCCATTATTCTTAGGGTCATGTATAAAAATGCTGGGCAGGCCATTATCTTGGCCATTATTTTGGCTACCATGGCCATGCCCCCATACAATGACAATGCCCCCTTCCAAAGGGCACGATCGGTCACTGAATGGTTTGATGAGCATGAAAACTATGTAAACCATATGCCATGGCTGTCTCAGTCACCAGATCTCAACCTAACACTGGCGGTTCTGGGGGCAGTGCCCTTTGACAACAATTTTGGACCCCCTTGTGGCCCCCCTAAATGTGGAGTATGAAATAATTTTTGCTAAACTAATTTTTGCTATCGTTCTTTTTTTACATCCGTTATTAGACAGTGGCAACGTGGAACACTAATTAAACCCACACATTTACTAGAGGGACATGGTCTTTTGCCTACTAATGCCTGCAATGAAGTGAAGAAAACGATATGACAACAATAACGTCTAATGTAACTGGCCCTCTAACAGTACAACTGGCCCCAGCTCGGCCCCCCCCAGTTGAAAGGGTCTAGAACCTCCACTGCAACCTAATTGACCACTTATGGGAGATTCCTGAGCAGCACCTGAGACAGCGTTTCCATCCACCATCAACAAAACACCATCCCTCCGATAGAGTTCCAGACACTTGTAGAATCTATGCCACGGTGCATTGAAGCTGCTCGTGGTGACCCAATGCCCTATTAAGACACAGCCTTATTCTAAAATATATACAATTATTTTTTTGCTCATAAATCTACACACAATACCCCATAATGACAAATTGAAAACAGGTTTTTAGAAATGTTTTCAAATGTTTTACAAATGTAAAACAGGACCAGGGAGGTGACCAAGAACCCGATGGTCACCCTGACAGAGCTCCAGAGTTCCTCTGAGGAGATGGTAGAACCTTCCAGAAGGATAACCATCTTTGCAGCACTCCACCAATCAGGCCTTTATGGTAGAGTGGCCAGACGGAAGCCACACCTCAGTAAAAGGCACATGACAGCCCGCTTGGAGTTTGCCAAAAGGCACCTAAAGAACTCTCAGACCATGGGAAACAAGATTCTCTGGTCTGATGAAACCAAGATTGAACTCTTTGGCCTGAATGCCAAGCATCACATCTGGAGGAAACCTGGCACCATCTCTACAGTGAAGCATGGTGGTTGCAGCATCATGCTGTGGTGATGTTTTTCAACGGCAGGGACTGGGAGACTACTCAGGATTGAGGGAAAGATGAACAGAGCAAAGTACAGAGAGAACCTGCTCCAGAGCACTCAGGACCTCAGACTGGGGAGAAGGTTCACCTTCCAGCAGGACAATGACCCTAAGCCCACAGCCAAGACAACGCATGGGTGGCTTCGGGACAAGTCTGTGAATGTTCTTGAGTGGCCCAGCCAGAGCTCGGACATCTCTGGAGAGACCTGAAAATAGCTGTGCAGCGAAGCTCCCCATCCAACCTGAAAGTGCTTGAAAAGATCTGCAGAGAAGAATGGGAGAAACTCCCCAAATACAGATGTGCCAAGCTTATAGCGTCATACCCAAGAAGACTTGAGGCTGTAATCGCTGCCGAAGGTGCTTCAACAAAGTACTGAGTAAAGGGTCTGAATACTAATGTAAATATGATATTTCAGTTTTTACATTTCTAATTTCTAATTTGTCATTATGGGCTATTGTGTTTAGATTGATGAGGAAAAAACAAACAATTTAATCAGTTTTAGAATAAGGCTGTAACGTAACAAAATATGGAAAAAGTTAAGGGGTCTGAATACTTTCTGAATGCACTGTACATGTGAGTACTTCTAAGAGGACAACACTAGAGATGAGATTATACTGCCGTCTGTCCCGGATCTCAAAGAAGAGGCAGGGGAGAGCACAGAGACAGAGGCCTATGACGCAGAGATAGGAAAGTGGGTTACAGTTAGAGCAGTGCAGTGTTTCTCTGGTCTCCCCATACTGTATCTCTACAGAGAGTTCCTCTCTGAGGAGACGTGAGCTGTGCAGGTTATAGGAACAGCATGTCCTGGGTGCCTAACCACAGCCCTTGTCTGTCTGCACAAAAATCCCCAGAGAGATGCATCCATCCAACAATACGAAACCCTGTCAGGGTTAGATATTTGTGGGCACTGTTGCTAATCTGTCACAAAAACTTAGACACAGGTCAGACCAGATCATGCTTTAAGTTACATCGAGACAGGCCTGTTCTATAGCATCAACATAGTATGGATTATTTTAGAAATTATTGAAACCAGGATAAATATTAAGGAGTAACCACAGTAATACAAAAGTTAAAGGAAGCATGGACCCAACACAAAGGGAATAGGAAGAGAGGGAGAAAAAAGAGGAAGAGGATAAGAACATAGAGGATGAAACAAAAAAAGAGAGGAGGTGGAGGGACTGACCTGAGTGTGTGCGTAGGTGGCCTGTAAGTGCGTCACGACGACGGCAGGCGTAGCTGCAGAAGGGGCATTTGAAGGGCTTCTCCCCCGTGTGCAGTTTGATGTGTCTCAACAGATTGCCCTTCTGAGTGAACGACACGCCACACTGGTTACACTGGAATGGCCTATCACCTGAGAGGGGCACAAGAAGTGTTACACTGGAACGGCCTATCACTTGAAGGGGTACAGGAAGTGCAGGCTCTCATCTCTCACTCCCCCTTTGACATATAGCCAGAAAAGTAACACACAATACCCACAGACCACCAGCCACCTAGTCTTGAGTTTTCACTCGGCTAGTGGACCGAACAAACTTGAGAAAGACGGAAATGGAGGTTCACAGCTACTCAACAGCAATCAACACATTGCAATTGTAAAACATAGTTTGATTGGTAAAGGCAAGCAACACGCCTTAGCTGAGAACGTTGTAAAATCTCAAGTAATGCAGAGAATATATTTCTAGGAAGATTGTCAGTGGGTAGAAAAACAGTAACGTGTGGTGCCTGACGTGTGCTGTGTACAATTGATACATTTGAACTACAGCCTACTGCTACTACAGTAATAGTGTCTGGAGTGTGGTGAGATGAGGTGTTAGATCTCCACCCTAATAGCTCTGCTCTGGGTCTCTTCTACAGCTCCCTCTCTCACCACAGAGTAGGTGTAGAAATACAGTGAGTTTTCATCCTTCATCAGGCGCCCGGTAGGGCTGTATGCGTTCTACACACAGATACACAAACACCACCAACACCACCATGTCAAAGTCTCTTCAGATAGTAAATGGTTAAGAATTAAGGAGTCTTACAGTGTGTCTTAAAATCTTCCATTGCGTGAATGTGCTGCACATCTTTAATACCAGCTTTACCATGGACATATGTTTGTCTGTATCTAAACAAAAGGTTTGCCCGGTTCACCAGTAAACTACAGTAGTCTTATCATCATCTTGATGATCGTATCTTGATCCCGGGCCGAACATTTGGAAAATTGAAATGTGATCCTAAATCTGTGAAGACTGAGGCACAGTAATGGCGTCAGTTAAGGGCTCGGGAACAGGTTGTGGAGGATTCCTGGGATGTTTTCCATGAAAATCATTCCAAGGCTAAACTATTGTATTCTATAAAATAGCAAAGCTCTCCAGCTCCACACCCGTAGAAACAATTTCTGACTCACACAGATTTTTTTTTAAATCATAGGATGAGTGACGTACAATTGCTTGAGTCTGTAAAATTCATATCTCATGAAGTGAAGTATCATCGTGAAGTATCATTTATTCATCATTTATTAAAGTATAACTAATGGGCTTTTGCAGTTTGTTAGATGTTAATGGTAAAACATTGACAATCCTTAGATACATCAGAGAGTATTGAGTCATTGTTGTTCAATATAAAGTACATTAGGTTTGGGCCATATACTGTGAAAGGGACATTAGGGAAAACAACTTTAGAGAAACATTTACCATTGGGCAGCCGAGTTCCTGGGTCACATGATCCATCTGACCCAGGGACCCCATCCTGTAGGTTGTTTGGGCTGTCAATCATGGGCTCTTCCAATCCCGATTCCTCTTCCCCGCTTTGTCCCATATCCTCTGCTGTGGTCCTCCTGTCCCTTTCATCTTCTGTCTCTTCTTCTTGTTTGATGGTGTGTTCTGGAAGAGACAGGTATGACCAATCCAATTACCGTTTTTCAGACAATCACATGACAATCACATGACATGGCTTTAGAGGATGATCCTTGTTCTTCCAGTAAGAGGTGCAGTGGCTCTAGGTTAGTCTAAACCTTGTACATCTGTTTCTCTTTAAATGTAAACATCCATTGATTGGAACAAGTTAATCAAATCTGCATGTTAATTCCCCTGGAGAAATAAGTAATATAATGATGCCCAACATAAATTGCCAAAGTTAATGCTAACCCCTAGAGGCAGGGACTCACCAAATCTGACAAAAAATGGTTAGTTATTAGTACGTTATCGCTAATTATATGCAATTATTTTGGATTTATTTATTTTATTTAACCTTTATTTAATTAGGCAAGTCAGTTAAGAAAAATTCTTATTTACAATGACGGCCTACCCCGGCCAAAACCTAACCCGGACGACGCTGGGCCAATTGTGCGCCGTCCTATGGGACTCCCAATCACGTCCGGTTGTGATACAGCCTGGAATCGAACCAGGGTCTGTAGTGACGCCTCTAGCATTGAGATGCAGAGCCTTAGACCGCTGTGCCACTCAGGAGCTCAATAATTTATTTTATCTATTTTAAACATGAGACTTTTGGAATTTACACAGTAAAGTAGTTATGTGGAGAAAAACTGGGTTACTCCCAGAAGTGGACGGGCGACACGTGACTTGGTCTGAACATTAGAGATTTGTGGAGGGAGAGCTGAGAAACAGGCTGGTCTAGTTCCACTCAGTCCTTTGCAGGGCTGGGGTCAATTCTAATTAAAGGCAGTCAAGTAAACTTAAATAACAATTCAAAATTTAATAAAAAAACGGTATCTATTTTCAATGACTTCTCAATAAAGTAGGAGTAGAAGCTATTTACCACAAATGTTTATTTAAATTTTTTATTTTAAATTAAAATCACTTCCTGAATAGACTGCCTTTAATTCGAATTGACCCCAGCCCTGGCCCCTGGGGAGGAGGAGGACGAGGAGAGGAAGAGTGGAGTGCCGTGGCCAGGTGCTGCTTAGCTCCTGTGGGTTTCGATTTGACTGGCGCTGGGAGACTGGCTGGATGGCTTGATGGGGAGGGGGACTCTGGCTGACTAAAGGCACGAAGGCCCCAACTCTACTGGGTTGGCCACCAGACTCTCAGTATCCCTCATCCAACGTTATATGGAGACTGACACACAGACACACACATTTGGCCCAGATACATACTCCTCCAGTCTGGCTTTAGTATATTTTGACTCTTGAGTCACTAGGGACACACACACATAGCCACAGAATGATTAGAGATCGTCCTCTCCCACACAACTGTTGAAGGTACAATATGCAGAAATTGTCCCGCCATTTCCTGGTTGCTTCAATTCAAATCGTTTTCCTAATTTCAGTTTGTTTGACAAAACAAGCAATCTATTGTTTAGAGAATCATTATACCATCTAAAATATATTTTCAATAACCAAAATTATTGTATTTTACAGCAGTTTACAGCTGGTGTATAAAACCGAAAGTAAAAGACACAAAAAGAAAACTTAAGAACGGGAAGCATAGAAACAACATACATTGAACATATCTACCGCTTCTTAGACTTACGTTCAATGAGAATGACAGATCTATCTCACGTTTCTATGTGAATTTGGTGGGGTTACCCAAAAAGTTTTATTTTGCAGCTTTAAGATTCTGCTATGCTTAGCATATACATAGGGACCTTAATCTTGAACATTTGGAATTTGGTATTTTATTAGGATCCCCATTAAGTGTTGCAGAAGCAGCAGCTACTGTACTTTTCATGGGGTCCACACAAAACATAAAGCATGACAAAATACATAACTCTATTAGACAAGAACAGAAACACACATTTTAAATAAGAACAATCAAACAAAAATGTTTCCTGTACTGCATATACATACAATATATTCATAGACAGCATACACAGTACATACAAGTTTTATGTCACACAAGGTCAGAGGCATCATGCCGTGAGAAGGAGACTTCTTGCATTCCTCTACAGTAGTTTGAAGGAAAACCTGATACGGACGATAATCAAAACCATCCAGTCAAGCCTGTTTGTGATTTGTGACTGAAACCATAATTATAGCGTAGGTACGGAAGGAGTCGGAGCAATAACCCCAAACCTTTCACATCCATCTAATCCATCCCCTGACTGTCCCATCAGGCTCCTAGGCTCCATTAAAGGGGACTTTGGCAATGAGGCCACTTAAAGTTTCTACGTCCCGAGAGTCAAATGAACTCGTGAGTACTATTTTTTATGTTTCATCCAGTATGAAGGAAGTTAAAGGTTGTTTTGTGAGCCAATGCTAACTAGCTTAGCGCAAAAACTGGAAGTCTTCCTTCATACTAGACCAGGCACTTGCACAAATAGAGCCCTAGATGTGCTGGAGCACCTGCCCCTTTGCCGAACAGTTTGGGCAACACGTTAAAATGACCCCTCCATGGAAAGATGACACTCTCACGAACACGTACATGTTTTTCTCTAGGACACCCACAAGCTTCCCAAGACTTGTCTGAAGGTAGCCTGGTACCCGTTAAAATGTTGGTGCCTAGAAAAAGGGGTTAAATATGTTTCAAATATATATATAAACAATTTCATGATCTTTCCTATATCTCTCAGACACAAACTTCCTTTAGATTGTTTTTTACCATCTGTTTTTCCATGTATGAATCTGTTATTCAATGCGTTTCTATGAGCTAATAGCAATAAGACCAAACTCAATATTTCATCCAATATTTATTTTATATACAAGTGGAATGTGGCGATAGCTAGGGTTGACTGTGTGCGCTTATTGCTTTAGGGATGACAACAACATTTACTGTTCTGATTGCTATAGGGTTGACACTAAGTTATGGGGATTGCTATAGGGTTGACACTAAATCATGGTGATTGCTATAGGGTTGACGCTAAATCATGGTGATTAATATAGGGTTGACACTAAGTCATGGTGATTAATATAGGGTTGACACTAAGTCATGGTGATAGCTATAGGGTTGACACTAAATCATGGTGATAGCTATAGGGTTGACACTAAGTCATGGTGATTGCTATAGGGTTGACACTAAGTCATGGTGATTAATATAGGGTTGACACTAAGTCATGGTGATTAATATAGCGTTGACACTATGTTATGGTGATTAATATAGGGTTGACACTAAGTCATGGTGATTAATATAGGGTTGACACTAAGTCATGGTGATTGCTATAGGGTTGACACTAAGTTACACTATCCTCCATCTATCTTCCAACACAGACCACATAGAATTCTGGAGTCCTGTTATTGTCAGCAATGACATGGCAATCTCTGTAACAACATGGCAGAATTTTCTTAAGCAATATTTCCCCTTGTATCTCTTAGCCTAGTGTGAACTGAAAGAGCTCCTCTTTTACTAACAGCATGACATTGAAATTATCCTCCAGAGCTGTATCCTGGCAACATGGAGCTAGCAGATTGAGGGGTATTGTAGGTGGGGTATAAACATGAAGAGCTCGCCACTCTCTGTCGAAGATGGCTGAACTTGAGATGGTTGCCGCGACAACAGCATTTTATAGAACCCAGATAAATAAAATATAAAGAAACTCACAAAGCATGACGGGTCATGTTACCAAGGAGGAGAAACTACAGTAGGCATCCAAGCTAAGTGAAAAGTGCTATCATAAACTAATCTGAGTAACGATACCTGTCCCATACCTGGCTGTGTATTGAACACCTCATAGTTTACATTACTCAAGGGTCAGAGATCAAGAAGGCCAAGAAGAGCCACCCATAAGGTATTTTCCTAGTGGAACTGTAGAGGTATTTTGCTGAAGTGAATGATAAAATATGTTTAAATGCTATACCATACTAATAGTTTGATTCTAAACATAAGTGTATAGGCAAACATGTTTTGTAGTTATGTACACACTGACACAACCGCTTAATTTCAGTGTTGTGTTACAAAAGTGGTGTCATGGCGGAGTGGTGTTAGGCAACCTCTGGGTCGGGATGACACAAGCTGTATCTGTGAGAGTCTCTCTCCCTCTGACACAGATCTGGGACCAGGCTACTAATACTGGGGGATGCTGCGGGAAACAACTTCCCTTTTCTTGTTCAGCCACCTCATGGTGACATTTCTGAAGACAATGAGAAGAATGGCACCATGTCTCAGCTCTTCCTATTTCTGTTCATTTAAGGGAAGGGAACTACGCAAGACCCTTCAGATAAGACATACATTTTTGATGACCCTTTGATAAAAGAAAATAAACGGTTTCTTGACGTGTGTATGTGTGTGTATGTGTGTGTGTGTGTGCGTGTGTGTGCGTGTGTGTTGTGTATCCACTCACCAGTCGGTGAATAAGGACCCTGGGGCTGCTGTGCGTTGGGTGTGTTTGCCGACAGGTCCACCAACATTCTAGAGTTCTCTGTCTTCCTGGGAGAGCAGTCTCCGTTACCTGGGTGACAGACAGACAACAAGAGAGCTGGGAACATCGCACTGCACAGCATTGCACTGCACTGAACAGCATACATATACAGTACATACTGTACATACAAACTCCATCTCTCCAAATGTCATCACATCCTCACATAAATGCTTTGAGAGGTGTCAATTGTAGCAATCACACCATCTAAAAAAAAAGGTGTAAAAAATGTCTGATGATACCCGGAGATACTTAGCCAGGCGATAATTTAATGCTGTTTTTCACACTTCTAATTCATAACAGGAAATCATTCTGAACCACTTTCAGTAGCAAACAGATGTTCCGTGGATGATCTGCCAACCAGACCCAGCACTTGCTTAGCTTCTAGGTGCTAGCCAGTACAGTACCAGAGTGCAAGGTGGTATGGCTGCTGTCTGCTGGCTACTTTTTCTGCCAGCCTCGTGTCCTCTCCATACAGATCAGATCAGATTGCGGCCTGTCAGCACCCTCCCTGACACACAGGCAATGCCATGGGATAGCTATAGCTGTGTGTCCTGTCCAGTCCACTCAGAAGGAGAGCTGTACAATCCCTTATCCCGTTACAGCCTGGCCCCAGCACAGCCTCTCAGACAATACAGCAGCAGCAACACCACAGCACCCCCACTGACCCAGGTGTCAAATCCCACAGGAGCCAGACCACAGCAAAGACAGCACTGTACCAGCTAGCACCTGGGAGTATTTTGTTAATATAGGTTTACAGGAAAGTACCTGAATGTAACAGTCTAACAGTTAATCTTCGCCAAAGCTTCTCTCATGGAAGCTAAAACAAAATGCATGTCTTTTATGTGGTGTTACATTGTTGTGATTGGCTGCTGCTGAGTGAGACACACTGGGGGTTGTGGTCCATGACCATGATGACACAATCCCTGGGTCTGGTCTCCGATTGCACGCCACGCTGGGGTTGGATGAAATCTCAGGTGACTGACGGGTGGCTATCCAATGGCAGTGGTGTCTGTTGTAGAGATAGGGGTGGCCCAGATTTGTCATGAAGGATTTTCCATTACTGTGCTAAGTGTTGACGCCTTGACGGTTAACTAGCAGCTCTGTAGGGCCTCTCAGGTTAGGTAAAGGCTCAGTGTGTCTCAAAGGTGTGTGTGTACTCGTAGCACCTGAATGTTGACGTTCATATGTTTTATGTACTTGTAATTATTACTGAAACCCTTAAAGGCATTTAGCTAAAACTGTTTTCAAAGACGAACTGTGGTAGGTCTTCATATATACAGTATACACGCTTGCTAACCCTAGGAAACTCTTTTCCACCTTCTCCTCCCTCCTCCCTCCTCCCTCTCTGCTTGAAAACATCCGCTCTTCATTCACTCAGCTTATTGAGTCCACTGGTCGCACTCACACAGAACTACCTTACGCTTTGACCTCTTTTTCCCCTCTCTCTCCAGATGTAATCCTGCGACTAGTGAGGTCAGGCCACCCAACAACCTGCCCGCTCGACCCAATCCCCTCCTCCCTTCTCCAGACAATCTCTGGAAACCTTCTCCCATTCCTCACTTCCCTCATCAACTCATCCTTGACCACTGTCGCACCCCTCCTCAAGAAACCAACACTTGACCCCTCTGACGTCAAAAACTACAGACTGGTATTACTTCTTTGTTTTCTTTCCAAAACACTTGAGCGTGCTGTCTCTTATAAACTCTCTCCCTATCTCTCTCAGAACGATTTTCTTAACCCTAACCAGTCAGTCTTCAAGACAGGTCCCTCAACCAAAACTGATCTTCTCTGTGTCACAGAGGCTCTCCGCACTGCCAAAGCTGAATTTCTCTCCTCTGTTCTCATCCTCCTAGATCTATCCGCTGCCTTCAAAAACCGTGAACCTTCAAATCCTCATCTCCACCCTCTCAGGGCTGGGAGTCTCAAGCTCTGTACACTCTTGGATTGCATCCTACTTGGCAGTCTACTACTACCAGGTGACGTGGAGAGGATCTGTGTCTCTCACTACTCACTACTCACTACTCTCACAATTGCTAGTTACAGTCTTGTCCCATTGCTGCAACACCCCTATGGACTCGGGAGAGATGAAGGTTGAGAGCCATGCGACCCTGGCAAGCCGCACTGCTTCTTGACACACTGCTGCCTTAACCCGGAAGCCAGCTGCACCAATGTGTCGGAGGAAACATCGTCCAACTGGCAACCAAAGTCAGTTTGCAGGCACCCGGTCCGCCACAAGGAGTCGCTAGAGCATGATGGAACAAGGAAATCCCGGCCGGCCAAACCCTCCGCTATCCCGGACGACGCTGGGCCAATTGTGCCCCGCCTCATGGGTCTCCCGGTCACGATCCCGGGTCTGTAGTGACTCCTCAAAAAGCGATGCAGTTCTTTAGACCACTGCGCCACACGGGAGACAGATATCTACTTTGTTGACGAAAAATGTACTTACTATGACTGTGATATGTGTGGTTGTCCCACCTAGCTATCTTAAGATGAATGCACTAACTGTAAGTCGCTCTGGATAAGAGTGTCTGCTAAATGACTCAAATGTCAAATGTAATGGTTTGATACAGTCATATGTGTGCACTCAAACACACTCACTTGTTTATCATCTGCCATTCCTCATACAATAGTTAAAATTGCAGCTTGCTGCCCCCAAAGTGATGCATGCTGGAACCCGTGGGCCAGGTTGAGGAGACAGTGTATGGCCACATCATTGACTGGGGCCAACAGCACACACACGCACGCACGCGCGCACACACACACACACACACACACACACACACACACACACACACACACACACACACACACACACACACACACACACACACACACACACACACACACACACACACACACACACACACACACACACACACACACACACACACACACACAGTCTGCTAAGTCAGAATCAGAGCTTTGATTCACACCACTTGTTAGCTGACTCAATACTGTATTTACTACCACACCATGGCCCAGATGACTTGTATAGACAGTGGAGGCTTCACTGGAAGAAGACAATGTGTGTAACGCATCAGATATGGATTGTTCCATGTGTTGGCGTTGCCAAAAGGAAAATAAAATGTATGAAAATGACAAAGAGAGAACAAGAAATCATGATATAGGCTACCGTGTATATGATTTATCTTATCAGACATGTTAGTTACTGCAGGATGTCTTATGAAGTGAGATTAAGAATGTGTTGTGTTGAACTATCAGCAACATGTGATTGGCTGGTTATAAAAATGCCATCATTTCCGAGTGGGACGACTATAATGAGCCACAGAAACAGGAATGACACAAAGTAAGAACAATCAAGGCTTGGAACTGTGCAGGATTTCTCCCCCCGGATGACAGAGTAACTATGTTGTGGCTTGTTGGAAACACACAGGCAGCACAGACTAGAGCAAGGATCTGGTTTTTCCTGTCAAACTCTTAACCTCTGGACCATCCCACTAGACTGTGAGAGATCTCATTCACCAACTTGCCTATGAACATTTTAGTGGAGATATGGCAGTATGCTTCAAACATTAACCAAAATAGATATGTATAAGCGATGTGAATGAAAGCAGAAGGCACTATATCCTACTTCATCCTACTTTTTTCCTTCACACTATACTGTTCATGTTTTTTACCACTCATCCCAAACCTAATTCCAACAAACACATGAAGGAGTTGTCAAACTCCAGATTGTCAGTATGTTCTATCAGTGGGAATCTGTGAAGGGGAATGTAAAGAGGAGGGAAGTACCACTGTGTACCTGGTACAGAACCACCCTACTGATAAGACATCTCTAGGAGAACGAAGTTGGCAGGATCGTTTTACAGGATCAGAACACATGTAGCTTGTGAAGGAGAAGGAGGGTGGGAGAGGAGAGGGGATACCTCCAACTCCTAGCAGGACTGTCCGCCCCTGCTCCTACACCTGGTCCACCTGCCCAGTATCCCTGTAGGCCTAGGACTCTCATCAGGGAACCAGAACAATTAAAAAGCTACCATTTTTATGGATACGGACGGATACCGTACAAACTTGATTAGAAAGACTAGCTAGTATAAAACCATAAAATGACAATTGAGAGACACATCCAGCATCTGCAATGTGAAACAGGATCTCACTAACACAACTTTTCAAACGTTTAAAGAATTAGAATAGGTCGGGAGGCTTCAGGTTAGAGAGTGATTGAAGAGTTGACTTACTTGCAGAATATCCATCAGTTGCCTCTGTTTCCATAGTCGGTGGAGAGCTTTGGGTATCAAAAGAAACAATAATTTAGAAGAGCACTTAAGCTGTACCACGATACTTACCCACTGGGCACACAGTGGTTGAATCAATTTTGTTTCCATGTCATTTCAATGAAATTAAGTTGAACCAACTTGAAATAGATGTAGATTTGACATCTGTGCCCAGTGGGTACTCTCTTCCTAACCTCTTCTAAATCCTTATTTCCATATTATACTGTTTGGTTGGAGTGATTATATATTTTTTTTTACGTGTTCATTGTATTTAGGCAACACTTCATAATACATTTAATTAATAAGCCATTATGAATGATTATAAATATTAAAAATAGCCAAATTTGAGGATTTTTGATTTTGAAAAAGGCAATGATTCATTTTAGATATTTCACTAATATATTACAATAAAGGTTTGAGTGAAAATACATTAAACTCATTATGACTGATAAAATTATATGATGTACAAAAATGATACAGTGTTCAAATAAAACTGAAGCCGAAAGGTTCACACCACCAGGTTTTTGTCTCGCAATATAAAACTCTATGGTTCAACTTCCCAAAAAGCTGCTGAAGGGCTGGTGGGTTGTAAAATATAGCCTTTGAATAAAATGAAGTGGCTCATTGAAAGTTGCACTGCTAGAGAAGTAACAAATACATCCAGCTAAAACAATAATATACATGTACATAGAGTGAGAACACACATTGCAGTTCTAGTAGTTTCAGGTCCTCTGACAAAGGCCTTAAGCTAAAAATAAATATGTCTGAGAGAACAGTAGCGAGGTGCAAACAAACCACCACTGGCCAACCTAATGTCTGTATTCAGTATCAACGGAAATGTAGTAGACATGTATTATATGTTGGGGGTTCAGATGAAATTGTGTAGTATTGATTGATGCACAAGATAATTATGACCCACAAGAGGAGTATGTCCTCATAGTATGACCCACAAGGGGGCTAAGCCCTCATAGTTCTGTGAAAAAAACATAAACCCAATCTTGAGGACTGACCTAGCAAAACATGTTCTACTAGGAACTAGCATACAGATGTCAACATTTTGGCAAATGTCTTGTAAATGATTACCACTTCATTCTACATTAAATACAATAAAATCACACAAGACATATTCATAATCAGTCAAAAAAAAATGAAATGCACTTAAGATTTTCCCTAATTATTGACTCTTCAATAATTAGGATAGCTATTAGCCTACAATGCAAACGATTCATAAATAAGACTAAGAGCCATGATATGTTTATATTTGTAAGAGTATTTTCTCTCGAATTTATAGTCAGTCATATATGGGTAGACTAGGCTATTCAAATAAATAAATACAAAACAGTTGTTTTAGTGATAAGCAAATTAAGTTATTTGATTCATTCAATCAATATAATGTACCTTTATACTTTGACAATTGAAATTAGAAGTGCTTCATCTGCAATAAACGGAAAGCCCATAAGAAGTATTTTCACCAGCTATCCGCGCCTCCGTGGTGGACACCTGTCTCTACAAACGCTCCGCCGTGCACGTGTGTAGGCTAACTGACAGCCCAAGATCTCCCTTCAGTTTAAGAAAAACTATATGGGTAGATTTTTTTCTCATTTATATGAAATGAATCAAGACATTTGATTGACACAATCGGCCGTCCCCTGTTATTGTATGACCTGAGCAATCAAATGGGATACAGTACGCAGAAGGAGCATCATTGAAGTTGATATATTGCGTCCAGATAAAACAATGACGCAAAGTTATTATAAGCGAATTACAAAGTTACATAACGTTGTCGTGTAAGGATGGTAGCCTAATCATTTCCAGTGCATTATAATGTGTAGGATGCCTGTAACTTGATAAATTGACAAAATGTTTGATTGGACATTACCTTTTGTGTCTCCCCTGTTCAAGTGATAATCAGGGATCTTCGTCAGCGGAAGCTGCACCTCTTAAAATTCAAATAAAAATGCTCAGTAGCCTAATATGTCTTCGATAGACAATAACACACACACAAAATGAGGGGCTACTCTCCTCCAAAAAAGTGGGATGCCCCCCCAAAAAACTTGAGTTGAGTTTAACACTGTCCTGTCCTGCATACGACCTGAATAAAGTTTAGGAACAAAGCAGCGCACTCCTCAATAAGTAGCTTTGGTAGTTACTTCCTCTGTGCTGAACTACATCGTCAACTTTTCCACCTCAAACGTGACCACCGCACGCACCTTCCCTGTATCCTTCAGTATTCTATGAAGTACACCTTGATAAGCCTAAATATGGACACGTCAACATTTATAGACTGTGTATTACTGGAAGTTGTTTTTACTACAGCAGCAATGAGGTCGAAGACTCAACTTGTTTTTAGACTAAATGAAATAAAGAACGAGGGGATAGAACTGGATCCACCGGTTCCTAAGGAATTAGCCAAAGAAAAGGAGCAGCCTATTTTAAACCGAGGGAGGCTAAGGAATCAGCATACGTAGGATATTCAAAAGGCATTGGATGAAGTCGGAGTGAGTGAGTGAGTCAGTAGGCAGTCCCTGACAGATATGCAAGATAACATGCTGTCTCATACTAACCTGTCAAAAATATTCACAGGTGCAGCTAGAAATACATTTCAGTAGAGACAGAACGTCTCCTCAACTATAGTGCGATTTCAGTCTAATTCAATTAGATTAAGTAAGACAATAGAGTGTCTCTCTTGGCATTGCTGTTTGGGGGAAAAACATTTCGAATGGTGTCAGAGACTTCGCAGAACCCCCCCACTCCTGCATCAACAGGTATCGGATCACGGTTGAGTCGTTCGCCGTCTAGCTTTCATATGTGAGACCCACCTGTCTAGCTGGATGTCGTGGAGACAGCAGCACGCATTGCATTGTCTGGATGAATCAATGGTCGGATGTTGAGCGTTTATCCACGGGAATATTTTATATGTCATTATAGCAGAGTAACCGTCATCCTTGTAGGCTAAATATATAATCATCACTGTGGTGCATTTGTTTTCTTTCTTTCTTTACCTTATAAACGCAGGAGATTGAATAATCCCATCACCTATGCTCGGAAATTAGGACTAGCCTACACATTTCACCCATTGGACTATCTTTCTTGGATCATACTGTAATATATTACAGTAGTGGCGCAGGCAGCAACAGTTAATCCGCCGATACTTCCTCCATATTAGAAAGCAGAGCAGAAGAGTCGCGGAGTGTCTATTCTGGGAACTTTGTCTAACACAGAGAAACGGATCTCTCTCTCTCTCTGTCTGCCTGTCTGTGTTCGGCAATCGATTACAGGACTTCACAGCCTGTTTCTTTGGCCTTTAACATATTGACATTACATTTAGCTAAAATAACACTAATACATGTTGTTTCTGAGTAAATAGTGAAAACAATGTTTGAATAGGATACAATAGGATGAGAATAATAAAGTGATACTGCTACTTAATAATTACAGTAGATACAATTATCATAATAATATGAATTGTATTAGCCTATTAAACTGTAGGCTGTGACTTAAAATCAATGTTTTGATACAACATTAACATATACTAATAACACTTAATTATTATCATCATTATTATTATTGTTATTATTATTGATATTATAATTATTATTATAGGTGGGATTCCAGTTCTTTTCAGATTTTTGACAGCACACTAAGAGTTGTAATAGTAAAAAACATGGACAAAAGCAAAAATACATTATATACAGTGCCTTCAGAAAGTGTTCAGACCCCTTGACTTTTTCCACATTGTGTTACGTTACACACAATACCCTATAATGACAAAGCAAAAACAAGATTTTGCTAATTTATTTAAAAAAAACGGAAATATCATATTTACATAAGTATTCAGACCCTTTACTCAGTACTTTGTTGAAGCACCTTTGTCAGTGATTACAGCATCGATTCTTCTTGGGTATGACACTACAACCTTGGCATACCTGTATTTGGGGAGTTTCTTCCATTCTTCTCAAGCACTGTCAGGTTGGATGGGGAGTGTCACTGCACAGCTATTTTCAGTCTCCAGAGATGTTAGATCGGGTTCAAGCCCAGGCTCTGGCTGGGCCACTCAAGGACATTCAGAGGCTTGTTCCGAAGCCACTCCTGTGTTGTCTTGGCTGTGTGCTTAGGGTCGTTGTCCTGTTGGAAGGTGAACCTTCACCTCAGCCTGAGGTCCTAAGCTTTCTGGAGCAGATTTTCATCAAGGATCTCTCTGTACTTTGCTCCGTTCATCTTTCACTCGATCCTGACTAGTCTCCCAGTCCCTGCCACCATCATGCTTCACAGTAGGGATGGTGCAAGGTTTTTTCCAGACGTGAAGTTTGGAATTCAGGCAAAGGAGTTCAATCTCATGTGCCCTTTACTGAGGAGTGGCTTCCATCTGGCCACTCTACCATAAAGGCCTGATTGGTGGAATGCTGCAGAGATGGTAGTCCGTCTGGAAGGTTCTCCCATCTCCACAGAGGAACTCTAGAGCTCTGTCAGAGTGACCATGGGTTCTTGGTCACCTCCCTGACCAAGGCCCTTTTTCCACCCGATTGATCGGTTTGGCTCGGCGGCCAGCTCTAGGAAGAGTCTGGGTGGTTCCAAACCTTTTCCATTTAAGAATGATGGAGGCCACTGTGTTCTTGGGGACCTTCAATGCATCAGATCTTTTGTTGGTACCCTTCCCCAGATCTGTGCCTCAACACAATCCTGTCTCGGAGCTCTTCGGACAATTCCTTCGACCTCATGGCTTGGTTTTTGATCTAGAGGAAAAAGAAACGCACACCTATTTAGGCGAGGTGCTGGCTGGTGGAGTGGAAAACTTGAAAATTAAGGAGGGCCGCACACTCTAGGAGCTCAGATGCAAAAATGTAATGTCCAACGTTTCGACAGGCCATTATACCCTGATGAAGACAGCTTGCCTGTCGAAACGTTGGACATTACATGTTTGCACCTGAGCTCCTAGAGTGTGCGGCTCTCCTTTGGTTTTTGATCTGACATGCACTGTCAACTGTGGGACCTCATATAGACAGGTGTGTGCTTTTCCAAATCATATCCAATCAATTGAATTTACCACAGGTGGACTCCAATCAAGTTGAAGAAACATCTCAAGGATGATCATTGGAAACAGTGAGGATCGACACTGAAGACAGAAGGCAGGTACAGGGAGAACATTTGAAGAACAACGGACATGAAACAGGACAGGAACAGCGTCTGGACAGGGGAAAAATAACTACATAAATGCTGACACATGGAATAACTTCAGGAGCAGACAGATAAAGAAGGGGTAATCAACAAAGTAATGGAGTCCAGGTGAGTCCAATATTGCGCAGCGGCGCGTAATGATGGTGACAGGTGTGCGTAATGAAGGTCATCCTGATGCCCGTGAGCGCCAGAGAGGGGGAGCAGGGGCAAGCGTGACAGAAACAGGATGCACCTCAGCACAATTTCTAGTCTCATAGCAAAGGGGCTGAATACCTATGTAAATAAGGTATTTCTAAAAACTTGTTTTTGCTCTGTCATTATGGGGTATTGTGTGTAGCTTGCTGAGGAATTTGTTTGTTAATCCATTTTAGAATAAGGCTGTAACGTAACAAAATGTGGAAAAAGTCAAGGGGTCTGAATACTTTCCTAAGGTATTGTGTATATATATATATATATATACAGTACCAGTCAAAAGTTTGGACACACCTACTCATTCAAGGGTTTTTCTTTATTTTGACTATTTTCTACATTGTACAACAATAGTGAAGACATCAACACATATGGAATCTTGTAGTAACCACAAAAGTGTTAAACAAATCAAAATATAGTTTCTATATCATATTCTTCAAAGTAGCCACCCTTTTCCTTGATGACAGCTTTGCACACTATTGGCATTCTCTCAACCAGCTTCATGAGGTAGTCACCTGGAATGCATTTCAATTAACAGGTGTGCCTTGTTAAAAGTTAAATAGTGGAATTTCTTTCCCTCTTAATGCATTTGAGCCAATCAGTTGAGTTGTGACAAGGTAGGGGTGGTATACACAAGGTAGCCCTATTTGGTACAAGACCAAGTCCATAATGGCAAGAACAGCTCAAATAAGCAAAGAGAAACAACAGTCCCATCATTACCTTTAAGACACGAAGGTCAGTCAATTCAGAAAACTAAAAAAAACATCAAGCGCTATGATGAAACTGGCTCTCATGAGGACCGCCACAGGAAAGGAAGACCCAGTTACCTCTGCTGCAGTGGATACGTTCATTAGAGTTAACTGCTCTTCAGATTGCAGCCCAAATAAATGCTTCACAGAGTTCAAGTAACAGACACATCTCAACTGTTCAGAGGAGACTGAGTGAATCATGCCTTCGTGGTCGGATTTCTGCAAAGAAACCACTACTAAAGGACACCAAAAGAAGAAGAGACTTGCTTGGGCCAAGAAATACGAGCAATGGACATTCGAATGGTGGAAATCTGTTCTTTGGTCTGATGAGTTGCGTAGGTGAACGGATGATCTCCGCATGTGTGGTTCCCACAATGAAGCATGGAGGTGCGGTGGTTCTTTGCTAGTGACACTGTCAGTGGTTTATTTAGAATTCAAGGCACACTTAACCAGCATGGCAACACAGCTTTCTGCAGTGATACACCATCCCATCTGGGTTACGTTTAGTGGGACTATCATTTGTTTTTCAACAGGACAATGACCCAACACACCTCTAGGCTGTGTGCTATTTGACCAAGAAGGAGATTGATGGTGTGCTGCGTCAGATGACCTGGCTTCCACAATCACCCGACCTCAACCCAATTGAGATGAACTGCAGAGTGAAGGAAAATCAATCAACAAGTTGTCAGCATATGTGGGAACTCCTTCAAGACTGTTGGAAACGCATTCCAGGTGAAGCTGGTTGAGAGAATGCCAAGATTGTGCAAAGCTGTCATCAAGGAAAAGGGTGGCTACTTTGAAGAATCATAAATATAAATTACATGTTATTTCATAGTTTTGTTGTCTTCACTATTATTTTACAATGTGGAAAATAGTAAAAAAATCAAGAAAAACCCTTGAATGAGTAGGTGTGTCCAAACCTTTGACTGCATATATATTATTGTTTATTTATTATAATGTTTTCTTGTAAGACGTGGACTAAGCAGTAAGCTCTGTTCTGTACTGTAGATTCATTATTCGCCTCTGCTGCTCGCTCCTGTGGTAAAGACCAGACTTGTCTGAAATGACCTAGCAACTGTTTGTCAATGCCTGTTCTAAAAGTTGCTGTACACTCAGAATGAAAATAAACAAAAAAATTAAATTGAGAGAGGTTTGACATTCTATGTTTTCATGTGATGCGTTGTTCCTATGTCCCACATGAGAACTTCTGGTCATGTTAGTCACTTCCAACAAGTGGTTAGATGTTTCACTCTTTGGATTTGAATACCAAAAAGACTGCTGATGTGATATGACGCTTTACTTACTGGTAATAAGAACAAGATAATGTGAAGCACCTTCAGACAACATGATACACTTCTGTCACATCAAGGATACATAACCAAATAAAATACATGTTCAACATTTAATTTATAATATTCAGAACTTTTGATATAAAGAAATTAGTCACACTTTATTTGGATAGTCCGCATAGTCCGTCTGTAGATGCTCTAAAGATGATCATGCTATCAACAAACTAACTGTTGATAAGCAAATGCTTGCTGAGGTTACGGTTAGGTTTAGAGTAAGGGTTGAGATAAGGGTTAGGGTTAACCCTTGGGGTAAGGCTAAGGGTTAAGACTTCAGTAGGTTTAAGACCTAGGGTTAAGATAAGGGTTAGGGTTAAGGCTAGGAATAAATCCCCAAATACATATACATTCTTAATTTATAAATTAGAAGGATTATTATAATGCATAACATGAATAAAAGTAATCTATTACTCATTCATCAATAGTATATATAGTTTGTTATGCAGAATAAGTGTGGTATTTATCGATTGTGTCCTGAACATTTTTACTCAGTATAAGATGAACTGGAGTATTATTTGAGGAAAATGGAGTTGCACAGTACCTAGGACATTACAATTATCCAAATTAGAACTCCAAAGATTTTCAGATCAGAGAAGCATATGATAAATCGAAGAATTCACACTTTTTCAGTTTGAGTTTCTTTTTTCCTGCATGATCACATTTGCACTCTTGGAAAGTGTTTACCTCAGCGTTTATCTTTTACAGTAGCAGCTCCTGGATTTAAAGGAGTTTGACAGTAGACACCCACCCTGAGAGTGAGCGTAAGGGAAGTTTCCACTGCAGGTTGGCGTTTGAAGTGGAGGGAAAACCGTTACAAGCCCCCAACCACACCTTTCTCTATTGCTCTCTCTGTCTCTGTCTCTGTCTCTCTCTCTAACTCACACACACACACACACACACACACACACACACACACACACACACACACACACACACACACACACACACACACACACACACACACACACACACACACACACACACACACACACACACAAACACATCTCATAAGAATACATCTTAGTGTCTTAGACATCTTAGACATCTTAGTGTGGGTTCTCCAAGACAAGGGTATGTTTGTGTAACAGTCGTGGTTTGGTGAACTATGCTTGAATAACTCTCAATGGTTGAAGGGATAGTTACCTACTGCACACAGCATCTACACTCTTAGAAAAAAGTTTCAAAAGGGTCTTCGGCTGTCCCCATAGGATAACCGGTTTATGGTTCCAGATAGAACCTTTTTTGATTCAAGGTGAACTATTTTGGGTTCCATGTAGAACCCTCTGTGGAAAGTGTTTTACATGAAACCGTAGACGGTTCTAGCTGGAACCAAAAAGGGTTCTTCAAATGGTTCTCCCATGGGGACAGACAAAGAACCCTTATTGGTTCTAGATAGCACCTTTTTTTCTAAGAATGTACTCTGTACAGTACGAGTCTTGGAGGATATGGCTTCACTCACAGTAAAAGTTAAACACTGTTGAATTATCACTGGTATAGGAAATACTGTCCCTGAAAACAATATAAAAACAAAAACATAAAGAATTGTGTCACAAAACCACTAATTAGAAAAACAGCCGGGGCCCTAAACCACTAGGCCATCACTCTTCCTCGTATTTAGAGCCTAGTCCTCTATCTCCAAATCCACTTTTTCACTTCCTCCACAACATCAAACTAAAATCATTTGACACACGAACGGTTGTCATTAACCTTATAGGCTCTCTTTCAGAAGAGAGATAAGTGAGAAGGCATAACCTCAGGGTAGAGCGAGTGCCTCTTCACACCCACGTTAAGGTCACAGATGATGTTGTGGCTTGATATTCTGCATGCTCCTGCAATGGATATAAGGACAGCAAAGGTGTGAAACTACCTTCAATACAACCTCATAACAGCTTTGCACTTTTAAACAGGAAATGTTGATCTATAGAAGGTAATTAGCACGATAAAGAGAGAATTCAGTGAGTTAAGACTTGTGGCAATGTACCTCAATGCTGCCATCCACTGTTCAAAACAGTGACTGTGTACTGGGGGAGCACATCTGTTTGATCATGCTGTTGATAGACAGTCATGAATGTAACACACATTGTTATTCATTATTTCTCAATATCCAGTGGCACACAGTGTGGAAATTACACATCCAGTCACCATTACATGAATAAATATCTACTTTAGGTATTATAGGCTCAAAATAACAATAAGATAGTCAGGCGATGGTAGAGGGAACTAGTGCTCTCCTAAAGGCTTTGTCTTGATACATCCCAGTTATTGACCCTTTTAGCTGGGGATCTACATCACAGTTCATATGTCCAAAGGATTAAAGGTATTGTAAGATGTCCTGAAAAATTATGACCATAACACCCACACGTCCATGAAATAAAACATCTTTTTTCAGCACCCTCTGTATCAAATTTTGTGACAGATCTGTGTCTGTCCCAAATGGTACCCTATTCCCTATATAGTTCACTACTTTCATCCATAGCCCTTAGGGTCCACTATAAAGGGAATAGGGTGCCATTTGGGACTCAGCACAGACTTGGATGTGAAGGATGAATATCATCAGCTCCACTGAGGTTGGAGAGACTTGCTCTTCATGCGGCAGGTAGCCTAGTGGTTAGAGCGTTGGACTTGTAACCGGAGGGTTGCAAGTTCAAATCCCCGAACTGACAAGGAAAAAAAAAAAAAAAAAAAAAAAACTGTCGTTCTGCCCCTGAACAAGGCAGTTAACCCACTGTTCCCCGGGCGCCGAAGACGTGGATGTCGATTAAGGCAGCCCCCTGCACCTCTCTGATTCAGAGGGGTTGGGTTAAATGCGGAAGACACATTTCGGTTGAAGGCATTTGGTTGTACAACTGACTAATAATGGTGACTTTGACTTTGATTGTGAAAAGAAAACCCTGGTCCTACTGCAAGTTCATCAGTGCAGAGATGGGGGTGTAGAGTAGAGAGAGAAAGAGAGAGAGAGGAATAGTGAGAGATGAAGAGAGAAAGAGGAATGTTGAGAGAGAGAGAGAGGGGATGGGGGTTCTGAGAGTTATTAGTGTAGGCCCGGGTGTAAGTCTTCACGCCACAGCTGCATATCCTACACAGACAGCAGAGGGGATTGCGTCGTATTTCACACCCAGGCGGCTATCGAGGGCGAGCAGCATGCCATGTAAACCTAACATAAGTTTGTCAAATGGAACATCCTCTTCCTCGCTGGGCACACACTGGTTGACTTAACGTTGTTTCCAAGTCATTTCAACTAAATTACGTTGAACCAGTGTGGAATAGATATTGAATTGACGTCTGTGCCCAGTGGGATTCTTCTTGTCATGAAAACTGTTTCGAGATGCTTTCAAAGATGGCTGTAAATTCATTTTGTAGAAACTTTAATTTCTAGACAACATGACACCCTGACACTGGTATCTTTGTTGTCATTCAAGTCCTCCTGACACACTCTGCAGTGTACATCCCCTGTGAGACAACACCTCAGATCAAACCATAAGTCTCTCTCACCAGTCTGTATATGATTGTTTCTTACCCAATGTATGGGCAGAACAGGATTGGGTAGGTCACTTTCTAAATGTAATCCATTACAGTTACTTGTTACCTGTCCCAAATTTTCATCAGTAATGTAACTTTTGGATTACCCAAACTCAGTAATGTGATTATTTTCAGTTACCTTTGGAATACTTTCCTCTTAAGAGGCATTAGAAGAAGACAAAAAGGATCCACCAATCATATTTGTTGTGTCATCATAGTAGTCTCTAAGATATGGGCATACTCAACAAACAAATTTAAACTTGTGTATTTTTTCAATGCAAAATTAAAAGTCATTGAGAAAACTGAAAGGTGTCATGATGTATATATTTTTTCTCTCTCAAATATCCTTTCAACATTTAAAAGTAATCCAAGTAATCATCCAGTTTTTCAAAAGCTTCCGGAATCTGATTACAATATTTTTGCAGGTAACGTAAATGATTACAATTAATAATCAGATTACAAGTAATCAGTTACTCCCCAACCCCGGGGCAAAAGATAGTGCTGTCTGACAAATGTTCTCATGTTAGTATCTGAAGATTCACAGAAACCTATCTGTGATCCACTTTGATAAGTTATTTGTGAGATGCACGTTTGCTATTTGCAAGATATTGAACATGTTGGCTTGATCTATGTTGTAAATGCCTAGTCAGTTGCACAACTGAATAGATTCAACCGTAATGTGTCTTCCACATTTAACCCAACCCCTCTGAATCAGAGAGGTGCGGGGGGCTGCCTTAATCGACATCATCGGTGCCCAGGGGGCAGTTGTTGTAGGGGTTAACTGGTCTCATCTTGCTCAAGAACAAAACAGCAGATTTTTCCACTTTGCCGGCTCGGGGATTCATACAAGCAACCTTTCGGTTACTGTCCCAACACTCAAACTGCCAGGCTACCTGGGTTGGCTGACTGAGTGGTCCCATTTTCCTGAATCCCATTACACACACACACACAGATACGCTGATCTCTGCGCTGTCTGATCCACTCAGGCTTGTCTAACACACACTGTGGAGCCACAGCAAATCACAGCATGTCACTCAAAGCCTGACTGGGTTTCTTATCAAATACATTTTCTGAGAAACAAGACGAAACAAGATATCAATAGAATGTCCAACAGAGCAGGAACACACTATGGGCCCTGGTCAAAAGTAGTGCGCTATGTTGGGCAGGGCTCTCCAATCCGGTTACTGGAGAGCTATCTTCCTGTAGGTTTTCGCTCCAAACCCAGTTGTAAAATTCCTGATCAACCAGCCAATTATTATAATTAGGTGAACTAGATTAAGGTTGGAGCGAAAACCTACAGGACGGTAGCTTGCCAGGAAGAGGGTTGGAGAGTGCTGATGTAGGGAATAGTTACTAATTGGGAAGCAGTCATAGCCGCGGGAAGTAGGGGTGCTGAGGGTGCTGCAGCGCCCCCCTGAAAAATCTTTATATAAAAATTCAAAGAAATGAATACAAAAGTAGTGCACTGGGCCTTTAATAGTCCCATATTAGTGGTAATATTAAAAGTAATCCAAATAATCATCTCGTTTTTTCAAAAGTATACACAATCTGATTACAATATTTTTGCAGGTAATGTAACTGATTACAATTAATAATCAGATTACCAGTAATCAGTTACTCCCCAATACTGGGGCAGAAGAAAGTGCGCTCTGACAAAGGTTCTCATGTTAGTATCTGAAGATTCACAGAAACCTATCCGTGATCCACTTTGATAAGTTATTTGTGAGATGCACGTTTGCTGTTTGCAAGATATTGAACATGTTGGCTTGATCTATGTTGTAAATGCCTTTAATAGTCCAGTATTAGCGGACCAATATTGCCGTCTGCAGATCGGGCAAAAAAAAACATCTACCACCCCCCCACACCCCCACCCCCAAACTACTTCCCTCGGCTATGGAAGCAGTCAATACCAACTCCAACTAAATTATATTTTTACCAACATACTGCATACCCTCTGTATTATGAAAGAGATTTGTGTTTCTTATTATATCTGATTTAGCTGGAGTTAGATAACCGGTCAGGCTTTTAACCCTGAAGTAAACACATTAGTTGTCTTCTATTGCAGCAGGTCAGCAGTATGTCCAATGATCAGGCTCATTAAGTATTAATAGAAAAAAACCTGCAGCTAGAGATAAAGCTTTGTTAGTAGCATCTAACATTCAGTAGAGCTGGAGAGAGCTCTTGTTGTTTTCAAGTAATTTATAATGTAAACGTAATAAGCTTCTTACGATAGAGTTAATCTGCGTCTGTTCTGAGTGATGACGTCTTTCCCAAGCTGGTTGAAAATACTTTGTTACAATTGGTTTATAACTTAGTTCAAAGTTGGTAACATTTGGTTCATTTTCATTTAGTTTAAGTGATTTTCAGTTATGCAGACAACGAGAGATCCATAGACTGTTTAATTAATTCTCATTTGTGTCTGAAGACCCTGGGCTGTGAAATTGCAGAACAGCATTTTAAGAAAATAAAGAGATTATAAACAATCAGACGTACATATCTCCACCCACACAGAGCAAAGACAAAGTCTGTGTCTCTTCCTAACAACAACCTCCCTGTCATTTGTGTGTGTATTCGCACATGTGCACAGGTGTGTTTGTGTATGCGCGTCTGTGAGTGTCTACATTCTGTCTAGTAAAGTAAACCACAACCCACCATCCATGACCTTGGTCACAAACATTGGACAGATTACAGAGAGAAAGGTTGCAAAGGCAATGTGACATATCGTCTCATTTTGTACTACATCACAGTGCAATCACAGAGCAGCACTGCCATCGCTCCAATCATTTTCTTTATTCTATATGGTTCTTTGATGTCCTCTGTTTACCGAAGTTTAAATAGTCTTTGCTAGGTAAAGCCCCGCCTTATCTCAGCTCACTGGTCACCGTAGCAGCACCTACCCGTAGCACGCGCTCCAGCAGGTATATTTCACTGGTCACCCCCAAAGCCAATTCCTCCTTTGGCCGCTTTTCCTTACAGTTCTCTGCTGCCAATGACTGGAACGAATTGCAAAAATCACTGAAGCTGGAGACTCATATCTCCCTCACTAACTTTAAGCACCAGCTGTCAGAGCAGCTCACAGATCACTGCACCTGTACATGGCCCATCTGTAAATAGCCCATCCAACTACCTCATCCCTATACTGTTTTTATTTATTTATTTTGCACCCCAGTATCTCTACTTGCACATTCATCTTCTGCACATCTATCACTCCAGTGTTTAATTGCTATATTGTACTTACTTTGCCACTATGGCTTATTTATTGCCTTACCTCCCTTATCCTACCTCATTTGCACACACTGTATATATACTTTTTTTATTGTATTATTAACTGTATGTTTGTTTATTCCATGTGTAACTCTATGTTGTTGTTTGTGTCACACTGCTTTGCTTTATCTTGGCCAGGTCGCAGTTGTAAATGAGAACTTGTTCTCAACTAG
Organism: Brachymystax lenok tsinlingensis; assembly: GCA_030435695.1. Taxonomy (NCBI): domain Eukaryota; kingdom Metazoa; phylum Chordata; class Actinopteri; order Salmoniformes; family Salmonidae; genus Brachymystax; species Brachymystax lenok. Next base: position 24,484,582 of record CM059781.1, read on the forward strand.
CCTACCTGGTTAAATAAAGGTGAAATAAATAAATAAAAATGAATCCTGCCTTTATGTGATGTGTCCTGTGAGGGTAGATGTATTCAGAGAGCAAACTAACTAAGGCTGGGTCACAAATACACTATACAAAAGTATGTGGACACCTTCAAATTAGTGGATTCGGCTATTTCAGCCACACCCGTTGCTGATAGGTGTATAAAATCGAGCACACAGCCATGCAATCTCCATAGACAAACATGTTCAGTAGAATGACCTTACTGAAGAGCTCAGTGACTTTCAACTAGGCACCGTCATAAGATGTCACCTTTCCCACAAGTCAGTTAGTCAAATGTCTGCCCTGCTACAGCTGCCCAATCAACTGTGCTGTTATTGTGAAGTGGAAACATTTAGGAGCAACAACGGCTCAGCCATGAAGTAGTAGGTCACAAAAAGTCACCGAACAGGACCGCCGAGTGCCAAAGTGCATACGTAGCGTGTAAAAATTGTCTGTCCAAGGGTTGCAACACTCACTACCGAGTTCAAAACTGTGTATAGATGCAACATCAGCACAATAACTGTTCGTCGGAAGCTTCATGAAATGGGTTTCCATGGCCGAGCAGCCACACATAAGCCTAAGATCCTCATGCACAATGCCAAGCGTTGGCTGGAGTTGTGTAAAGTTCGCCGACATTGGACTGGAGTGATAAATCATGCTTCACCATCTGGCAGTCTGACGGACTAATATGGGTTTGGCGGATGCCAGGAGAACACTACCTGCCCGAACAAGGAATAATGGTCTGGGGATGTTTTTCATGGCTTGGGCTAGGCCCCTTTGTTCCAGGGAAGACACATCTTAACGCTAAAGCATACAATGACATTCAAGACAATTGTGTGCTTTGTGGCAACAGAAATGGTTTGTCAAGATCAGTGTGGAATAACTTGACTGGCCTGCACAGAGCCCTGACCTCAACCCCATCAAACACCTTTGGGATTAATTGGAAGTCACCCGACCTCACTAATGCTCTTGTGGCTGAATGGAAGCAAGTCCCCGCAGCAATGTTCCAACATCTACTGGAAAGCCTTCCCAGAAGAGTGGAGGTTGATATAGAAGCAAAGGGGGGACAAACTCCATATTAATGATTTTGGAATTAGATGTTTGATGAGCAGGTGTACACATACTTTTGGTCAAGTAGTGTAACAACATATTCCTTATATAATGTACTACTTTTGACCAGAGTCTTATCGGCCCTGGTCAAAAGTAGTGAAATATATAGCCTCTGGGAAAGGCTGACATTTGAGATGCAGATCAAATCACCATGCAGGAGGCTGCGTCTGAGATATTTAAAGTCTTCCTATAAAGTCGTTCATTGAAAACAGGAGACATAACTTTCTCTCTCTGGCTGTCCCTCTTGCCTCCAGGGCTTAAGTAACAATAAAATAAACATGGTCAAATGCTTCAATCAATAATGGAAAAGAAGAGACACTGTCAGTGGTTTGTACCTTCATATCTGTTGTAATGACTTTTTCAAACTGCCTGTACCCCATGAGGCTCAGTCCTGGCGGACTAGCTCATCATGTGTGTGTGTGTGTGTGTGTGTGTGTGTGTGTGTGTGTGTGTGTGTGTGTGTGTGTGTGTGTGTGTGTGTGTGTGTGTGTGTGTGTGTGTGTGTGTCTGTGTCTGTGTCTGTGTCTGTGCATGCCGGCGTGCGTGCGTGCCACAAGGTCTTGAAGTTTGGTAATGGTGCACTAGCTCATCTCATCACCTTAGTGTCTGGTGTGTTTGGGTGTCTGGTAGCAGCAGTGTAGCTCCTACAGAGCTGTTCATTTTCCCATCCTCTAGATCTATGTCTAGGTGACTGGGCAGCCATTTTGGTTTGGTTGTGTTGATCACTAGTTGTTCCACTTCAGGGAGTTGGGGTTGGGGGTGTGATTGCTCTTGAGCCTGCAAAATCACAGGGAATCAACTCAACTGTATTGCTTTCCACTGATGGCTTTCTACCTTTATAGGAAACTGGAACTGTTGTCTGTTACAATGCCACAATTCCAGGAAATCGGAACAGTAAGCTATTGATTGAGACTATTGGGATGTTACAGTATATGTTTATTGTAATTAAAACAATATCAAGGAAACAAACAGCAGATCTTCATTTAGGTAAATACAAAGTGAAACAGCATTTGCAGAGTGCTGAATGAAGTCCCATTTGCTACACCAAGCTGACAATAAAAGCAAGCCAGCTCCAAGGACATTGGATGAACTATGCATGGCCAATCATATTGGTCACAGCTTGTGTGTTTTAAAGTGACTTCAACATTCTCTACACGCTTATACTAGGTAGGAGGACATCAATCCATTCTCCTCTATGGCCTTAGAGAGAATAGCTGGCGTCACTCTATTGGACATGTTAGGAAGGTTTTTATCATAGGGGTATTTTGCTGTCATGACAACCAATGGAACATTTCTAGTTGTTGCATATTCAGTTTTTCATGTTGACCAGATGTGTCATACTTACTCTTTCCTTTCTGAACTCTGGGTGAAGTTTAGAAGGATATGAAAGGACAGTTTGTAGCCAGCTTACTGGAAATACTCAAAACAAGACGGACAAAGGTCTATGAACGCAAGTCTTTTCAGAGAAGCCAACATAATTATAGTAACTTTGGTTCTTAGTGGGTGAGCCACAGTATATCTTCAGTGGTCTATACCTACAGTAGCATGGATACTACAGTAGCATGGAGACTGTGGGCTGGGTTTAGACTGTTCAGTGGTTTGGGATTGAGTCATCTACCTCCTACACACTCTCTGAGTAAGTCTGGCTTAAACTCTCTCAACCTGGAGTAATTCCATTTACTGCAATCCATTCACTGTTACACAGCTGCACATAGTAATTTCGATTTACGTAAACATGGATTGCAGTAATTCTGAATGATTTTTTCTTTTAATTAAATAAATCATCTGTCAAATAAAGTAAATTGTTTGGAATTGTATGGCTCCATAAAGCCCTACAATTTATTTGCTGTAGAGACAACAATTCATAGGTTCATGATTGTGTGAAGGAGTTAAAATGGAATATGTTGGCTTTGATGTAGAAAGACAGTCACGTAAAAGCATTTCGTCGAAAGATGTTATAGAAAGTGTTGGTTGAGGTTTCCAGGTACAGTGGCTTGCGAAAGTATTCACCCCCCTTGGCATTTTTTCTATTTTGTTGCCTCACAACGTGTAATTAAAATAGATTTTTGGGGGGTTTGTATCATTTGATTTACATAACATGCCTACCACTTTGAAGATGCAAAATATTTTTTATTGTGAAACAAACAAGAAATAAGACAAAAAAACAGAGAACTTGAGCGTGCATAACTATTCACCCCCCACCCCCAAAGTCAATACTTTGTATTACACCTTTCGCAGCAATTACAGCTGCAAGTCTCTTGGGGTATGTCTCTAAAAGCTTGGCACATCTAGCCACTGGGATTTTTGCCCATTCTTCAAGGCTAAACTTCTCCAGCCCCTTCAAGTTGGATGGGTTGCTTAGGGTCCAGTATGCTTAGGATCATTGTTCTGCTGGAAGGTGAACCTCCATCCCAGTCTCAAATCGCTGGAAGACTGAAACAGGTTTCCCTCAAGAATTTCCCTGTGAATTCCTTCAATTCTGACCAGTTTACCAGTCCCTGCCAATGAAAAACATCCCCACAGCATGACACTGCCACCACCATGCTTCACTGTGGGGATGATGTTCTCGGGGTGATGAGAGGTGTTGGGTTTACGCCAGACACAGCGTTTTCCTTGATGGCCAAAAAGCTCAATTTTACCAGAGTACCTTCTTCCATATGTTTGGGGAGTCTCCCACATGTCTTTTGGCAAACACCAAACATGTTTGCTGTTTTTTTTTCTTTAAGCAATGACTTTTTCTGGCCACTCTTCCGTAAAGCCCAGCTCTGTGGAGTGTACGGCTTAAAGTTGTCCTATGGACAGTTACTCCAATCTCCGCTGTGGAGCTTTGTAGCTCCTTCAGGGTTATCTTTGGTCTCTTCGTTGCCTCTCTGACTAATGCCCTCCTTGCCTGGTCCTTGAGTTTTGGTGGGCGGCCCTGTCTTGGCAGGTTTTCTGTGGTGCCATATTCTTTGGATTGAATGGTGGATTGAATGGTGATCTGTGGAATGTTCAAAGTTTCTGATCTTTTTTTATAACCCAACCTTGATCTGTACTTCTCCACAACTTTGTCCCTGACCTGTTTGGAGAGCTCCTTGGTCTTCATGGTGCCGCTTGCTTGGTGGTGCCCCTTGCTTGGTGGTGTTGCAGACTCTGGGGCCTTTCAGAATAGGTGTATATATACTAAGATCATGTGACACTTAGATTACACACAGGTGGACTTCATTTAACTAATTATGTGACTTCTTCTTGTTTATGGGCCGTCATAGCAAAGGGGGTGAATACATTTTCGGCAGGTAGCCTAGTGGTTAGCGTGTTGGGCCAATAACCAAAAGGTTGCTAGATCAAATCCCCGAGCTGACAAGGTAAAAATCTGTCGTTCTGCCCCTGAACAAGGCTGTTAACCCACTGTTCCTAGGCCGTCATTTTAAATAAGAATTAGTTCTTAACTAACATGCCTAGTTAAATAAAGGATAATAAATATGCACGCAGCACTTTTCAATTTTTTTATTTTTATTTTTTATTTTTTTCATTTCACTTCACCAATTGGGACTATTTTGTGTATGTCCATTACATACAGGTTGTAATGCAACAATGCAAGGCACTGTACAATGTCCACCTGTCATATTTGAGTCATCATTGCACTTCTTATTCTCTCCTGATGCAATATTGTGTATGCAGTGAGGACCTGATGCATAAACTGTCATAGTAATTCTACACAAACCACACTGCCACTTGTCAATGTGACAACCACAGAACCCCTTTAGTGAATGTTAGCACAAGGGGGCGTTTACTGTCTGAAGACCCTATTTTCACATCAGTAGTGTCTCTATTGTTAGGATAAACCACAGGCCTATATCCTGTATCCTGTATACACCCCCCATGAAGCCTACATTAGATAACATCAATGATTAGTTATAAACTGAGCAATGCATGGGAAACGGTTTGCTTTATTGTAGAATTATACTGTGCATATAGATATTCTAATTTTGCAGTGTTCTATTACCGTGACTATTTGTTCTATTTATGTTCTCTAAGTGTAAGTCATTTTTTCATTGTGAGATGATTTAGAGTGTAAATGTCATGATATGCAACTTAAAACCATTTTCTTCTTGTATGCTCATTATTTAAAGCCAGTGAGGCAGCAGCCAGGTGTGAATGTTATCATGCAGAGCCTCTAGCATAGGTAAAGGTCAATGGTTTCTGCCCACACTTCTTCCTATAACCACATCTTACAGTGTCTTACTGTGTAACTGACTCCAATCAGGTGGGTGGGGGAGGATTTCTCCATCTCTCCACTGGAAACCGTTGAGTTGAGGGAGGGCAGAGATCACACCAGAGAGGAAGGTATGGTGTAGCTAGCTACTAGAACCACAAAATAACTGGAGTAATATAGAGCTATGAAAAGTAATCTGCATAAGTCCACTTAGGTCTTTGACTTTCCTCAAGTCTGAACAAGATTCATGTGAAATGCAGGATATTAACCAGCCAGTTACCCGCCACAATGACATGCAAGTAGCAAAGTCAGAGAGGAAACTATATGTTTATTGTCAGGGTGGCACATTTTTGCATTCTGATGTGGTCTGCAGCGTGCACCAGCTCCAACCAGACCACCTCAGCCATTCTGAGCACTGTAGTGTGGTACCCATACCTCTTACTGTAACTACCCTTCCTGCATATGTGTCTTCCTTCATAGGATCGAAGGCTCTGATTCAATGATAAACTTACCAACCACACCACAATATGTGAAACCGAAGCTTTTGGAAGGAAACCGCTGGGTTTGGCAGTTAGTTTGAGGAAACTGTGATAATATCATCGCATTCATCTGAATTTGTGACAGAGTCTGAAACGCATGGGTCTTTTATGGTTAGACTTGAATCACATGTTTTACTCAGATGCTCTGAATAAAGCACTTGGAGGATGTTGCACTTAGAGGAAGCAACTTTAAAACATGTATTGGCTTGCCATACAGGCAATGAAAGTAATTTTATGACGACTCTCTTACAGCTGAGGCCACAGTACCATCTGCCGTCTGCGATCAGTTAAAACAGACAGCTGTTTGGTTTTAGGTCTGAGTCCTCAGCAGTGGTGGAAAAAGTACCCAATTGTCATACTTGAGTAAAAGTAAAGATACCTTAATAGAAAATTACTCAAGTAAAAGTGAAAGTCACCCAGTAAAATACTATTTGATTAAAAGTCAAAGTATTTGGTTTAAAATATACTTAAGTATCAAAAGCAAATGTACTTGCTAAAATATATTTAAGTATAAATAATGTTAAATTCATTATATTAAGATGGCTTCATTTTCATGTTTTTTAATTGTATGGATAGCCAGGGGCATGCTCCAAGACATAATTTACAAATGAACCATGTGTTTAGTGAGTCTGCCAGATCAGAGGCAGTATGGATGACCAGGGATGTCCTGCTAAGCATTCAAAATGTAACAAGTACTTTTGGGTGTTTGGGAAAACGTATGGAGTAAAAAGTATATACTTTTCTTAAGGAATGTAGTGAAGTAAAAATAGAAGTTGACAAACATAAATAGTAAAGTAAAGTACAGATACCCCAAAAAACGTCATAAGTAGTACTTTCAAGTATTTTTACTTAAGTACTTTACACCACTGCTCCTCAGACATCCGTCTGACCATCCTGTTGAGACTAGTAGGTGACAGGTCACATGGCAGCAGGTGTGTCTATGTGTGTGTGCTACAGATTTAAGATCTTAATTTGAGCCAGTTTTCTATAGCAGGAAAATAATCCTGCAGTGAAAGGAAATGTGAATTATTATGTAGTGGACATTTTTGTAGGGGTTGCTACATTTTTTTATAATGGATAATCACATCTAAAATTTCAAAATGGAAGTTATAAACTTCAGACGCCTTTTTAAACCTCAGAAATACTGCAAGTTTTAAATTTCCAGCATTGCAGGAAAGTTCTCCTGCAACTGGGTGATCAAATGAAGATACTATATCCGTACCTACAGATGATCTTCACCTGGGCCAGACGGGGATGACGGGGGGGACAGGGCTCAGCATTGTTTAATCATTTCCATTCAGCATAAAGCTTCTATCCCATTAACCCTGATTCATCCAATCATCTTTGAGAATAATAGAAAGAATAAAAAATTACTTATAGCCTATGTTTTATTTTGATTTCTGCCATAGCAATACCTCAATGATCTAGTAAACTGTTTAAAACACTTGTACACTTTCTGGAAAGCTATCGTGAAAGCTATTGAGAATAATAAGCCCACTCCTTGAGTTTTCCATCCACCTTTTTTTGGTTGGATGGATGCCTCCTCTCCTGTGATCACGATGCTGTCTGCATTGTAGAAGAAGGAAGTTGAATAATTACTTATAGGTGAATCTGGCATGGAACCTAGTCTGGGTAGAAAGAAAGGCCAATATTCAAGTGATAATGCTAATGAGTGCATTTGTAAGCAGAGCGATGTCCCTGAAAAATTGCTTTAACAAGGAAGATGCAACATTTTTGCGCTGGTTCACCTCTCTGATCTGAATGAATGAATATGCTCAATGAGTTCCCCTCAGTCTGTCCAAGGTCTGTCTGAACATTAGGGTCGCGTCCCAAATGGCACCCTATTCCCTTTATAGTGCACTACTCTTGATGAGGGCCCATAGGGCTCTATGTAGGGAATATGGTGCCAATTGGAACGCAGCACCAGGCCCTATTACTGTAAGGACTGACTGACTGGAGTTAAATGATGTCTTTGAAGTAGCAGTAGATTTAGTATCTGTAGGTCAGTGTGAGAGCAGTCTTGCATCTGCTCATTTCAATGGACACATTTGAGCGGATCACTTTTCTCAAGTCCTTTCAAAGTGTTTTGCTTTTATGGAGATAAAAACTGTCCGACATGCAACAACATGTTGACTGCATCAACTTTATAAAAATAATGATGCCATTAATTTCTGACAGCAGTCAACTGCAAGTTTCTGCAGTTGCTCTTCATCAACTTTGTCCTGAAGCCTTAGCCTGTTCAACCCACACAAACATGACCAAAGACATGACTGAAACAAGAACCAATTTGCTGTGATTTATGAAATATTATTATGATTGTACAATGTGTACATGTAACATGTGGGATATGAACCTGGGTGTACCGTGGGAGAAGCCACCGTCTTGACCATTAGACCAAAGGGAAATTCCCTTTCGGCCCGAAGGCCAACACTGACTTCGTGGTCGCAGGCAGGGCTACCCATCACATGACCATGACGACATATCTGTCACATACACGCATAATATTATAGTAGGATTTCAGTTTGTGAGTGTGTGGTATGGGGCTTAGATGCATGTTAATTTCAACATTATAAAGAAAACCTTTTATAAACAACACTGCCATGTTGATCTGAGCCTTGCTGTTGGAAAACCACATTTGTGTCTGACTTTCGGCTGTTGCAGATGCACCTCCCCTGACTTCACTCCTTAAAACCTCTTCCAGCTAGGGTCCCATTTTCCAAATTTTCGCCTGTCTGACGTGCCCAAAGTTAAATGCCTACCACTCATGGCCAGAAACTAGGATATTTACATATTTAGTACTATTGGATAGGAAACACTCTGAAGTTTATAAAACCATTAAGATATAGTCTGTGGCTATTCCAGAACAGATTTAGCAGGCAAAAACCAGAGAGATTTCTGTCCGGAATTTATTTTTTTGTTGCTCTCCTCTCATTTTGAAGCCCATGTAATATTTTTCTATGGGGAATAGGACCGAGGTTGCAGTACTTATGGCTTCCACTAGATGTCAACAGTCTCTGGAAAGGGTATGGAGGAAAAAGCTCTGACCAGATCCTTAGAGAGAGAGAATTACTACGGGTAGGGAAAAAGGTAAACAGGCGTGCACGTTCACGAGAGCGTGAGCAGCGCCCAGCGCGACCAACTTTCTTTTCGCCTTTTAACGTTTCACTTACCGTTCTTGTAAAATATGATCGCTATTATTCATAAAAGAATACATAAGGATGCATTATTAATGATATTTGATTTGTTTGTGAAAAGATGAGAGGTATAATTTGAACGCGATCCCTTCACTGTAAAACGGGCGAGTAGACTGACAATGCTTGGTGGAGTAGCTGAACGTAACGTGCCAAAAACAACGGATATTTATGGATATAATTATTTACTTTTTCTAACAAAAGAACCATGGATTATCTTGTTTGGACACTTGGGAAGACCTCAGAAGAAGTTATTTGAAAGGTAAGCGATTTATATTAGCTGTGATATGGATATTTTGAGAACCGAGCTGGATATGAATTTATGCTAATGTGGAAAATATGTGAGGTACTAGCCTCAAACAATCAAATGTAGTGCTTTCGCCGTAAAGCCTTTTTAAAATCTGACAACGCAGTGATATTGCCAAGAAGCAGAGCTTTTGATGGCTATGCAACACTATGCAACACTTGTATATCGAAGTTAAATATTACGAATATGTATTACGAATATGTATTTTGAATTTGGCGCGTTATGTTTGCTCTGAAAACGATCCCGCTAAAGGGATCGGCGCGCTAAGAGGTTAAACTTTTATCTAGTCGGTTGCTTTTGCCTTACCACTCCAACGTGCCCAATATCTGCGGTGCTGCTCGTGGCAAAGTAATCTCACTGACTCTTATAAAGTCACGCTCATTGTGACCTGCCAGACTCAGAAGCTTAAAAATCCCATGAGAAAAAATTATTTAAAACCCCATTGAAAACTCCATTCGATTTTTGCACAAAATATTTTCTTTACTGAACATAATTCATAATGGTTAAATTTATTTTAGTTCATTTTGGAGTCAAAGACGTTGGTCTCCCTAATTGACCCATCCTCTTTTCCTCTCCTCCCTGACTGGTTGACACAGATAGCATCGCCCCGTAACTCCCCCCGCCATCTCTCCTTTCCTCCCCCCTCACCTCCCCTTGCCTCCCCTCCTGTCTCCTTCTCTCCCGACGTCTCCCCCGTCTCCGCATCACCCCGTTACTCTCCTCCCCTACTCAACCCTGTATCCTTCCTTGCCTCCTCACCCTCACATCCCTTCCCCTCCTCCTCCTCCTACGTCCCCCCCAGAGTGTGTGACACAGATAGCATTATCCCCTCTCACCTCTCCTCCTCTTCTCTTCCCCCCCTCTCCACATCCCCTCCGCTCTATTCTCCCTGCCTCCCTTTTTGTCGTCTCAGGAAGACACTGAAGTTAGCCTCTGACAGGACAGGTGAAGATAAGGGTGTAGTCGGCTGCCTGGCCATCCCAGACTGACACACACACACACACACACACACACACACACACACACACACACACACACACACACACACACACACACACACACACACACACACACACACACACACACACATCTCAATAGGGATGTTCACGTTCCTGCACAAATAAGTGTCTTGCAGGTACATCAAAGATAAATGAAGAGGGATCAGGGGTCATCAGTTACAGTATACAGTATGCTTGCGTAACCTTCCTTCTACAAGTTGATTCAACTGACAAAAGACAGCAGTGTCTCCTCGCTTGCTCCGATGATTTGCTACAGACGAATCCTGAGTGTTGTCTGTGTCAATGTTGTAGCACCTGTACCAAATGAATTAGTTAACAGCTGCAACTGGGCGTGGGATTGGTGTGTGCATGTGCGTGTGTGTGCTCGTTCACCTGAACTGAAGCCCCTGGGGAGCTGCAGCAGGTAATTGCATGTGGTTGCAGCCAGTATGTGTCCAAAATGGCACCATAAAACCTTGACCAGGGCCCAAAGGTCTCTGGTCAAAAATAGGGCACTATATAGGGGAATAGGGTGCCATTTGGGGCACAACCCTAGACTCTGGTAGGGAGACAGAGTGGAACAGAACACCACGATGGCGACAGTAAGACTCAATTACCAGACCTGACAGTGGTGCTGGGTGCTGGGGAGTGAGGTACACTCTCAAGGGATGTCTGTACAGAATACAGGGAGATAGTGGCTAGGGGGAAAGAAGAGGAGAGGTATAGTTAGCAATGGAAGGTACTTGCTACACGTGTCACCTCACAGAAACAAGGAAAGGGCTGACAGGGTAAGAAAAGAAGGAGAAAGTGTTGATGTTGTCTTAATGGTCAATTCAGGGACAAGACAGTCTCTCTGCAGCATGACTAGTTCCTTCTTACAGTCACTGTATCTTCACCATGGGTGGAGCATGCAGAGCGCTATGAGTCTGGTGAGAAAGAGACTACAAAGACAATCTCTCTTAACCCTAGTTCAAACAGCGCTCTATCAGCAGACCAAACAAAAAAATACATCACTCACTCTTTGGAAGAGCGGGATAGATGTGATAAAGAGGTCAATGGAACTCGACCAAAAAAATGCCAGAGAAACGCATGGGGGAAAGATCCCAAATATCCTCATTTCCCCCCCCCAGCAAAATTAGCCTACACTTATGCTATTGTTTGCATGTGTATTTCACACTATGTTAAGGTAGAATGCTTGTATGGATGTCATTCCCCATTACATGTTCATGTCATCGTCAACAATGAACTGCATTACAGTTAAAAACAACTTTGACCCCCACCGATTTCTCTGTGCTAGCTATGCTATCAGCATTTAGCAGTCACTTCTTCTGAAACTGAAAAGGGACTACACTATATTATGTAGTGAAAACTTTATGTCAAGCCCTGCATGTGTCAGGGATCAGCCAGGCTCCACCACCACACAATCACAGAGATCACTGTCACCTGAGTTCTAATCACCCACACCTGCACGTCATTGGATCATCAGCACAGTCAGCATATAGGCACTCCCCCAACTTTGTCACTTTGTCTGGTCTCGTTTGCTCAGACGAATGCTCAGACGAATGGGCAAATGGAGAGGAAGATCCAGGAGACTGGTCTCGTTTGAGTAAGGACTCACTCCCTGTTCCTCTAACCTCGACCTTCGTTATCTACCTTGTTTCATCTACCTTCCAGTGTCTCCCTCGTCTTCCTGGTTCCAGTGTTCATCCTCCGGCTACCTCCTTCTCCTCATACAAGAATACCTGTCTGGATTTCCCATCACCATCTTACAGAGACTTTCTCTACTTCATTTTTTAATCACCAGCTATATTTCATTAAACCTGTTACTCCTTTTTGAAACCTTTTTGTCTTGAGTCTCTGTTCCATAACAGCATGTTTGGAATGTAGACCTACATTGAACACCAAACATTGGCTGCTATTGCAGGCTGAATGATAGAACAGTTATTTTCATGTTAAAATGTTATTGGATGCATTTTCTCTGTTGATTTTGATGGTAAGCCACTGGTAGGCCTACATTATGATCAAATAGCGACAGTGTTTTGTTAAAACTGTAACTTAAAGTGGTTACAACCACATTTTTCACAGTAAATGCTCGCTGGAAGTTGAACAGAATTTTCACAAAGTTCAAGTTTGCGCTCAGCAGACCTGAAATTTGCTAACTGCTGAAAACAATTTGAAGGAACATTGGAGGGGAACACCTTCCTAATATTGAGTTGCACCCCTCCCCCCCCTTTTGGTCTCAGAACAGCCTCAATTCGTCGGGGCATGGACTCTACAAGGTGGTGAAAGCTTTCCACAGAGACGCTGGCCTATGTTGACTCAAATGCTTCCCACAGTTGTGTCAAGTTGGCTGGATGTCCTTTGGGTGGTGGACCATTCTTGATACACACGGGAAACTGTTGAGCATGAAAAACCCACCAGCGTTGCAGTTCTTGACACAAACCGGTGCGCCCGGCACCTACTACCAATAACCGTTCAAAGGATCTTAATTCTTTAGTCTTGCCCATTCACGCTCTGAATGGCACACATACACAATCCATTTGTCAATTGTCTCAAGGCTTAAAGATCTTTCTTTAACCTGTCTCCTCTCCTTTATCTACAGTGATTGAGCTGGATTTATCCTGTTGATTTGATGTAAATATGGTATTGGAACTGACTTTTTAAATATGTCCTGTATGTAGTATGCTTACTTACGTACTTTATTATGTAGTTCATATTTCCTTTTCTTATTTCTTGTGTTTGTTTTCTATTGGGTTTTGAGGTAGCAAGAAAGGCATTTCACTGTACTTGTGCATGTGACCTTAAAACTATAAACTTTACATCAATAAGAGATCATAGCTTTCCCCTGGGTTCACTTGGTCAGTCTGCAGTGTGTCATGGAAAAAGCAGATGTTCTTAATGTTTTGTACACTCAGTGTATGTTAATTGCATGCAAATAAAGGTTGCTTCTCTACCACACCCACAACAGAAACACAATCATGGCCTCAGATTCGCAGGTGGAACACTTCTGTGAGAGGTTGCTGTTATGCTTGAATTCGACCCAAAGTCTGCTGCAGTGTTGAGAGCAGTTGTATGAAACCAATCAGTATATCAAGCAAAGCTCTTAAAGGTGCCAGCCCGCTCTTAATTTCTATTCTGTTCAACTCACCATAAATTCATCATCTTAACTGTGCGTAAGTCAATCATGAACTTGCAGAACTACATTTCTAATGTGCAGCCAAATCACTGAGACCTTGTGAGATGATTTAGAGAGCTAGAGTACCATTCTCCAGGCAGTGCTTAGGTAGTAGGGCATGTTGAATAGAAATATTGTCATGAGCTTGAATCATGTCGGGCAGCCACGACCTTCGGACAAAATTAGAAACATATAATGTCTGAAAATGTAGCTAGCTAAACTCTCTTACCTGTATAGCTCATGTTACAGACAGAAGCGTGCTACATGGAAGACCAATCTGAACTCATCTCTCGGTATGTCAGCTCGTCCATTATCTCAGCCAATCATGGCTAGTGGGAAGGTTCCTGACTTTTTCCGTGGCTAAACCTACTAGGCTTGAATTTAACAATTGTATTCGTATTTACAGATGGCATGCAAATTTGTTATTAAGGCACATGAAAGTTCACATTTTTCAAAAGGCATTTCTGCCAAAAACGCATTTTGATAAAAAAGAATACATGTTTACGTTCAAATGCCTCTCCTGTAAAATAGAGACACACGACATACGCCTAGTTTCCTGAAACAATTCACAAATATCATTAAGTCACATTTTTGTCATTTGAATAATAATTTTGTATAGTTATTGTCAAAATAATGAAAACAGTGGGCCATTTTAGTCAACCAAATGTCTTTTCATTTTAGTCACATCGCATTTGTATTGCCTCATTAACCTATAGTAAACATAAATCACTGACTTCCATGTGTACAAACATACATAGCCTTGTCCTTCCAAAATATTTTTTTTGCATAAGATCCTATTCTCTTCCCAACATAAGAAATATGACAAACATAAGAATATATAACAATTATTTGGCCATGTAAATTCCTAATTGAGCCTACGCAAATATTTCACAATACATTTACAATACAAACAGACACGCCAGCTGGTGTTGCAAAGTAGTATTGGTTGCATCACTCGGTCACGCCATTTTTTCAACGTTCCACAGACGCCACAGCCACATTGATGTCCAAAAGTCAAATGGGGGCTAATGACTTTGAACGGGAGCTAATGACTGTTTCGCCCAGTGATGTAGTCGAGTCACTAAACCTCAGGTCTGTATCGAGTCCCAAGTCCCCTGTGCTCGAGTCCAAGTCCAAGTCGGAGTCACCAATGGTTGAGTTACGAGTTGAGTTACGAGTCCCTATGACTAAAGTCCCCATGCTCAAGTCCTGGTCCAAGTGCTCAAGTCTCAGTCACTAGGTCCACTTTAACTCAAAATAAAGATATACTGTAGTGGCAAGAGAGATTTAGTCAATAAACTGTTTGCTATCCATTTTACTATCTTTCTGTGCCACAAAATGTTTTCATATAGGCTACTTCTAATGTTTTTATTATTAATTTTTTGAATATATATTTTTTTAACTACTAATGTTACCAGGGCAACGCTCAGTGGCAAAACGTTTGTGAATGTTTCAGATAGAAATTCCATGAATAGAGCCAACGTTATTCCTTATTCAACATGTCAGATAGGCATTTTCTGTTCTAAATTTAATACTTGGTTAGCTCGTTGGCTACAGAACCTGGCTATGAAAGCGGTGGGAAAGATTTCATAGAGACTACACATTTAAAATCGTTTCTACACTCAAGGGAGAGAAAAATAACTAGACGGTTGTTTTACTATTACACTTAATGCGGCTATTGTTTTTCATTTTGTAAAGCAGCTTGTGGTTCTTAAAGTTAGGGAGCGGTGGCAGTGTTGGGAGTTTTGGAGAGTCTGGCGTGCCCAAAGTATAATGCCTGCCACTCAGGCCCAGAAACTAGGATATGCACATAATTAGTACTAATGGATTGAAAACACTCTGAAGTTTCTAAAACTGTTCAAATAATGTCTGTGAGTATAACAGAACTGATATGGCAGGCGAAAACCCGAGCAAAATCCATCCAGAATCTTTTTTTCTTCTTCTTTTCCAATGGTTGTCTATGGGATCTGCTGGATTCCAGCTCCCAGGTTGCAGTACCTATGGCTTCCACTAGATGCCAACCGTCTTTAGACAAGGTTTCAAGAGTTTACCTTGAAAAACAGCCGAAGAGAAGAAGATTATGTAAGTGGAGTGAGGAAGTGATTTCTGTCTGTGGCACGAGGGACCCGGGAGCGAGCACCTCGGAATTTTACTTTACTATCATTCAGGATATTATCCGTGTGAAATATAATAGTTAATAAACATAATAGTGTAGCTAAGGATCGATTATAAACAATGTTTGATTTGTTTAGACAAAGTTGATAGGTATATTATTTTTATGGATATAAATAGGGACTTTTTCTAACAAAAGGAACATTGGTTGTCTTGCTCAGACACTTCGGCTTGCCCTCAGCAGAAGATTATCAAAGGTAAGAGATTTATTTTAGCTCTTTTTTAATGTGTTTTGTGACACCCGCGCTGGTTTTATTATTATGCTAATATGGGAAGGACATGCGGTGCTGTCCTCAGACAATGAAATGTTCTGCTTTCGCCGTAAAGCCTTTTTGAAATCTGACAACGCTGTGAGATTGCCAAGAGTCTAAGCTTTTGAAGATTGTGCAACACTTGTATTTTCATGAATGTTTTATACTACTACATTTGCATTTTGAATTTGGCGCTCTACATTTTTCAAGGATGGGGCGTTGGCGCCCCACTGCTCCTTAATTATCCCCAAGAGGTTAACCAGGCAGCTGGTGACTGGTTAGCTACTGGAAAGCAAGATTGTCGCCTTCTCTGTGTGTATAATCAGAGGTGGAGCCTGTCTGCTTACTCTCAATGCTTGCTCCCCCGCAGCTCACCAGCTAATGTAGGCTAGGTTGTGTGTGCCGGGTGTGGTGTGTCCTTCCCACTGCTGAACAAAACTGTGTTGCTCATCTGTGCTGCAAATATTAATTGTGCTTATAATTGAAAAGCTCTCAATCTCTCCAAAAACTCCTGTCCAGTAGACAGATTTTAGTCACTGAGATAATTTAGTCTCCTCCAGTTTTAGAACACTGAAAGGAAAACCAATTTCCTTTTAAGTTATAGGTTTTTCTGGGTCTATTTAGTCAGTTGTATTCTCGTCAATTGCCACTGAAAAATACGTTTTTGACAAATTTTGGAATCACTATTTATTTTTTGAACACTGCCATCATCCTGGGCATGAGGCTGTCAAACAACACTGAGAAATAATGGGAAAAAGCACTAGTTACAAACATAAAGGTACATGCACTGAACACATATGGACAAACACTAGACATTTTAAACACACACAACAGCTGGAAAACTCCAGCAGAGAAGAGGTTGGGGAGAGGTAGTGGGTAGGGTAGGAGAAAGGCAAAGAGAGAGAGATACGTTGAAGTTGGTGTGGGAGTGGGAGCGAGGTAGAGAATAGGGTGGAGGAGAGGAGAAAGAGGGATGAATGTGGAATAAGGGAAAGGTAGAGTGTACTGTAGGATGTGGGAGAAAGAGAGATTTAGACGGTTGAGTGGTGGAGAGGAGGGTCGATGACGGGATGGGGGTACCTACTAAATGTATCAAATCATACTACATAGCTGAAATGCAATAGAAGTGTTGGCACAGTTTCTGTTAAGTTGGAACGTCTTGTCAGTCTTGCCTGTAAGTGGTGGCACATTCTCTTAATGCATCTGACCAAGGCTTGCACACTGTAAACAGTATAAACAGAGTTGTTTTACCCAGTCCTCTGCAGGCTTGAAACTGGTTCTCAACAGGCTTCTTGCCAGGTCACTAAGCTCTCTGTGTCCCCTGAGCTCTGAGAACGGAAGAAAGAGAGAGAGAGACCGTGTCTTTTGGGGCACACTTTATAGAACAATGACATACTGTATTTTAAAACTAGCTAGGGAGCGGCAGCAGAGGTGACGGTTTTGGAGAGTCCGGCGTGCCCAAAGTAAAATGCCTGCCACTCAGGCCCAGAAACTAGGATATGCACATAATAGGAAACACGCTGAAGTTTCTAAAACTGTTCAAATAATGTCTGTGAGTATAACAGAACTGATATAGCAGGCAAAAACCCGAGGAATTTCTGTCCAGAATCTTTTTGGGGGTGACATTTCCTCTGTTTGATAGACTTCCTATTGAAATCCATGTATAATAGCTCCCAGATTGCAGTTCCTATGGCTTCCACTAGATGTCACCAGTCTTTAGACAGTGTTTGGAGGCTTTATCACTGAACAGAACCATACAGAAGAAGAAATAGTGAAGGAAGCACAGATGTCAATAACATTTCCCGGGCACGAGACCGTGATCACGCTCCACTTTATTTTCCTTTTATATCGTTTAGGATATCATCCGTGTAAAATATTATCGTTAATATTCATAAAAGGATACCTAAGGATGCATTATAAATGATGTTTGATTTGTTTGGGCAAAGTTGATAGGTATAATTTCAACGCTTTCTCTTCACTGTTTCTGAACATAACGCGCCAACCAAACAGAGATTTCTGGATATAATAAATGACTTTTTCTAACAAAAGAACCATTGGATGTCTTCCTTGAACACTTGGGATGCCCTCAGCAGACGTTCTTCGAAAGGTAAGTGATTTATTTTAGCTCTTATATGGGTTTTGTGAGACCCGCGCTGGTTATGAATTTATGCTAATGCATAAATATGTGAGGTGCTATCCTCAAACAATCAAATTTTGTGCTTTCGCCGTAAAGCCTTTTTGAAATCTGACAACGCTGTGATATTGCCAAGAATTAGAGCTTTTGATGACTATGCAACACTTGTATATTGATGAATGTTTAATAATTCACCTTTTGGATTTTGAATTTGGCGCCTCACATTTCACCAGGTAGTGTCAGGAACGCTAGCGCCCCGGTTATCCCTAAGAGGTTAAATAATTTTAACACTGAATGGCACTGGAGGGGATTAACAAACCTTTAACCTCTTTGCGCACGGATCCTGCTAGCGGGATCGTTTCAGAGCAAACATAACGCGGCAAATTCAAAATAAATATTTAAATTAATATTTAACATTCTTCGATATACAAGTGTTGCATAGCCATCAAAAGCTCTGCTTCTCGGCAATATTGCATTTAACTTTGGGCAAGTCAGACAGGCGAAAATTCGGAAAATTGCACCCTACCCCTAAGAGGTTAATGGCCTCCTGACTAATTGTGCTATTTTGTGTTTTTTTTGCATTGATTTGAACTTCTTTGGTCTGTAATGTCACCACCATTATTTCCTATGACGGAAAATAACTTGTAGACATCAGATCAGTGAGTACTCACCTTGATCTGGACAAGGATTTATTCTTCAATGAGACGGATGTGAAGGACATAATGCTCTTCCTGGACCAGGCCCAAATCCCCTTCATTTGTAGGATGAGGCCGGTGAGCGGGATACCTGACAAATGGATAATCCTCCTTTACCCTCTGTTCTACTGGCAAACGTGTAATCATTGGAGAATAAACTGGATGAGCTCCATTCAAAACTATCCTATAAACCGTACAACAAAAACTAATATTCTATGTTTCAACGAGTCGTGGCTGAAAAATAACATGGATAATATATAGTTAGCTGGGTTTACCGTGCATCGGCAAAACAGAATAGCAGCCTCTGGTAAGACCAGGGGGCTTGGGGTGTGTCTCTTTGTCAACAGCGGCTGGTGCGCGATCTCTAATATTAAGGAAGTCTCGAGGATTTGTTTGCCTGAGATAGAGTACCTCATGATAAGCTGTAGACCACACTATTTTACCTAATTTCTACCAGTGTGCAAATAGAGGACTCTAGATCACATTTACACAGAGAATAATACCAAGATTGATTTGGCACATCTGACAATAGCTCTATTCTCCTGATTCCTGCTTACAAGAAAAAACTCAAACAGGAAGTACCAGTGACACACTCAATACGGAAGAGGTCAGATGAAGTGGATGCTAAGCTACAGGACTGTTTTGCCAGCACAGACTAGAACACAGGGGATTCACCCGATGGCATTGAGGAGTTTTACATATCAGTCACCAGCTTCATTAATAAGTGCATCAACGACATCGTCCTCACAGTAACCGTATGTACGTATATATTCCAAACAGAAGTCCAACACAGGACTAAGATCGAATCCTACCACACCAGCTCTGACGCTCGTCGAATGTGGCAGGGCATGCAAACTATCACGGATTACAAATTGAAACCCAGTCGCGAGCTGCCCAGTGACACGAGGCAACCAAACAAGCGAAATGCATTCTATGCTCGCTTCAAGGCAAGTAACACATCACCAGCTGTTCTGGACGACTGTGCGATCACGCTCTCTGTAGCCGATGGGAGTAACACAGGTTGCAGGGCCAGACGGATTACCAGGTCGCGTACTCAGAGCATACGCTGACCAGCTGGCAAGTATATTCACTGACATTTTCAAAACTCTCCAGTTATTCTGCGCTCTGGCACACTCAGACAAGAGTGCTCTGAAACAGTTGTTGCAGTGACATTCTATTGAAATGTATATTTGCATAGTGGAGTCTTTTGTAAAGTTTTACTTAAATTACTTAAATTACGAACTAGGCTCATAATTTAATTTGTATTTACAGATGGCATACAAGTTTGTTATTAAGGCACATGAAAGTTTACATTTTTGAGAAGACATTTCTGAAAATGAACTAAAAATAAACAGATTTCCAAATAAAAATCTTAAAACTAATAGAAATAAAAACAAATATAAAAACACAAAACTATAATAACATTGCTCCTAGACCTGGGGTTGAGGGGCATTACAGATGAAGATTGTATCCACGATCCCCTATTTTAGGAGACAGAGAATCTAGTATGTTCAATGTATTACATTTGTTAAATTTGTGAACTGTTAAGAATGGTGAGTGGTACAGGTAAGAGTTAAGGTTAGGTAAGGTTAGGCATGATGTTAGAGAATCACAATCCAGAACCATTCAAAATCTGCCAGCTGTATTATACACGGCATTATGCACTGTCTAATAAAAACTCTTGTCTGCCACCTCACATTATTCAAACTGAGTGATGGCTGCTGGGAGACATGGAAGAAATGAGAAAGAGAAAATAGAGAGAGAGCGAGAGAGAGAGACTGGTGTCATTGGCATCTGAGAGAAGAAAACATTTTAATATTCATTCCATCGTGACAGACAGACTATGAAACATATTCAGTAAACGAAGTCATTGTGAAACTTTAGTTTGATGGTTTTCTGGATTTGGTGTCCCTTCCCAAAGAAAGCCCCGCAGTACTTAGTCTTTAGAAAGGCCCGTTGGCTACTCTACTTGGGTGTTGGAGAAGAGAATTTGATTCAGTGACATAGTGTGGTTTCACTGTGTGTCCCAAGGGTCCCTGTAGCCAAAGACAGACATCGCTGTGGTTCCCATCTCTAAAACCAGGGCTGCATGCTTGGCTGTGCCTTACTAACCTACCCCATGTCATCCCTACTAACATTTGATTTTGTCACTACATTGCAGATAGGTTGTGAGAAGGTAGGTCATGACATAATGACATTACCTCTTGTATGCAAGACACATTCCTGTAAAAGGCCATTAACTGAACTGAACCTTATGAAAACGTTCTGACAACATACTGGTGTTTGTAGTCTGCAATGAAATATGCACATATATGTAACATGATGACGATCCCTCACCCTTCTATCTTCCTTTTACTACCATGTCACCTTGGATCAGGGGTTATTCCTTGATCACGGACGTTGTCGAGGGACGAGGGGGTGGGTGGGTGCTTGCCAAATTTGGGCCGAATCACCAAGTGATTTTAATTTAAGAAATCTGTTCCCAAGTATTCCCATGCATAATAGAGAGACACGTGATCGTATACAAATGTAAGCAAGGTTCAAAATGATAATGATTTAGTCTAACATTATATCTGTTTTGGCTTCTTGCAGTCAATGCAGTCTACAAATTATTTGTAATTATCTTCTGGCACCCTCAACCACCAGGTCCAGAAAAAAATTAAAATAATAATAGCTGAATATACTTGATGATCCCTGCCATAGAACATTATTTGAGCAGCCTTGTGAACATGGCTTTTCCTCTGTCCGTGTTTACGTGTGTGTGTGTGTGTGTGTGTGTGTGTGTGTGTGTGTGTTTGTGTGTGTCAGACTTCTCTGTCACAGCATGATGGATTACTGTTGTCGTCTTCTCACTGGTTCCAACATCCAACATGGCAACCATAGCCTACGTGTCTTCATGGGTTTGACCCATGAACAGACAGGACCAACAAACATCACCAGTCCACAGCCTTGTCATCAATAACACTAAATGCAGAGCAATTACACACCAAAGACAAATTACACAAGAGAAAGGATAGTGTATTTTTCACTATGTACTGTAGGACATTCAATGGCTGGGTTATCTTGGGTTATGAACACCTGTCTATGTTATACCATATATACTGTCATAGTGAATAGAATAGGTGGGGGAGTGAATATTACTTGATAGATATTAATTAAATAAATATATATATTTTTTTGCTTCAAAGGATCTGGAGTGCCTACTGTGTAGCCCCTTAAGAAATGTTTCAGTTTGGAATACACATGTTTCCATGGAGATGGGGTCACACCACCTGACGACCATTAAGCCATATAAGGACGGTTCTGCCTGACTGAGACAATGGACCATCTCTTAATGTCAGAGAGATAGGGGCATAGAGTGAATAGCAGAGGTGGAGGAGAGTATTACTTTAGATTTGAATGGCCTTCAAGGTCATTAGCAACCAACGTATGCACCTGTAAACGGGTCGCATGCACGCACTCACGCACACACACACACATAGACACACACGTACACCATCATAAACAAATATACATCAATGTAGCTTAAATGAGGATGAGTCAACATTTTACAGGGTGTGTAAGTGGTTACGTGTTGCCCGGGGTTATGGTTAGAACGAGAAGGGAGAAAGTGCATGCATGTTCTTACAGTCACCACCAGGGGGCAAAGTTACTCCAGCATTTTACAATTGATTATTTTGACATCATCAACCATGGTGCATCTCAGGAGGATATTACATTGAAGTCACTCTCTCTATGACTTCATATAGTACTGTTGCTAGAACTTCCAAATGACTTCACAGTCTCCACATGGCATATTACCCGTGATGTTTGTACAGACCCCATGTCAAATTATCTCGTGTTAGAGTGGGTCTTTCTTTGACTTCTGTATCTCACTCTCTGCCCAATCATTGATTATTTGTTGCTATGATACAACAGGGTCTGGAGAGAATGTATTCCTGATATCTGTACACAATAGGTCATACCCAACAACAACAACACAGAACAGAACCAAAGAATGTATGACCCAATGCTGTGGACATAAATAGTGCCATCTCAACAACGCAGTGAGCTGTCAACAACACAACAGGCTAACACAACCATTGCCATCTTCTTGGTAGACTAACAAACATACAAAACAGAATGGGGAGCCTAGAGAGAAGAAGGGAAGATGAGAGAGAAGAGTCAACTGGGAAGGGACAGGTGCCATAGTAGCCAACTCCTCAACCCTAGAAAGGGAAGGACATGCATAAAACATGGAGTGGGGAGCCTAGAGAGAAAGACAAGAGAGAAAGGAGATGAAGAGGATAGAGTGAGAGGGATAGTGACAGGGACAGGTACAGTAGTAATACTCTTCTCTACCCTTGAAAGACAAGGACGCGTGGCAGCCTGTGGAGAGCGGAGCTAGCACCCTGTGATTAACCTTAGCCCCTTCTATCCAGAGTGCAGTGTTACGCCTGCCAGCTTCAGTATGTTAGTTTGTTTAGTCTCTGTGGGGGCCGCTTTGTGCAATTTGTTGACTGTCAGATGGAAAGACATTGTACAAACTGAAGGCACCTGCCTTGACGGGGTGTTTTTATAAAGATTCTGTCTTTGTCAGGACATAAGAGGCAATATGGATGCCCTGCTGCTCCAAAGTTTTAGTTTTATCTTGTTCTTGATACCATGTCTTGTTTTGACTAATGTCACGTCTATGCTAATATGGCTAGTTAACCAACAACTAATGATGTATTTGAGACAAGTGCTTATTGTGCAAATGTATTTGTTTTCAATAAACATTGTTGACGGAATATAGTTTAAATGTTGTCAACAATCTAAGCTAACCCCATCTGTTTAGCCCCATAGTTGTGCAAGAGGTGGTTTTGTTTCTGAACAACAAACCCGTCTATATGCAGCATGCTTCTCCCTAAGCACTAGTAATAGTTCATGCTTGGGGATGCCTCGGGGCGGATCTTTTCCATCCTTCCTTCCGTCCTTCATGATTTGAGAAAGTGCCCTTTGTGATTATATTGAAGTAGAACTGTAAGTTAATCATGTATATTATGCTGCCTGAACTTATATTGTATATTCATGCCAATCCTATACTAATGCCCCTTGGTTACGTTTAGTCCTGGTAGCCTCCTTAGTTTGTAGTTATAGGTTAATCCCCTAGCACTACTTTGTCATGTCTGCTTGACATGACATGTTGATATGTTTCTAATGTTTCCTTTTTGTATCTCCCTTCCAGACCACCACATCCTTGTTATCACCAGACCACCACATCCTTGTTATCACCAGACCACCACATCCTTGTTATCACCAGACCACCACATCCTTGTTATCACCAGACCACCACATCCTTGTTATCTCCAGACCACCACATCCTTGTTATCACCAGACCTCCACATCCTTGTTATCCCCAGACCACCACATCCTTGTTATCCCCAGACCACCACATCCTTGTTATCACCAGACCACCACATCCTTGTTATCCCCAGACCACCACATCCTTGTTATCACCAGACCACCACACCTTTGTTATCACCAGACCACCACATCCTTGTTATCACCATCCAATCTCTAAGGCCTTATGAGCCACTTCCTAAAGCACATTCTTCCTATCCAACCTAGAGGCCTTACAAGCCCAACTCCTAACCTCCATATTCACCTCCATCCAAACCCTCCCCCCATGTGTTCTTCAACTGTGTATAAACTGAGTATATCAAACATCAGGACACACCCCCAACCCCTTCCAATGCTTCCCACAGTTGTGTCAAGTTGGCTGGATGTCCTTTGGGTGGTGGACCATTCTTGATACACACAGGAAACTGTTGAGCGAGAAAAACCCACCAGTGATGCAGTTCTTGACACAAACCGGTGCTCCTGGCACCTACTACTATACCCACGTTCAAAGGCACTTACATCTTTTGTCTTGCCCATTCACCCTCTGAATGGCACACATACACAATCCATGCTCAATTGGTTCAAGGCTTAAAATTCTTCTTTAACCTTTCTCCTCCACTTAATTTACACTGATTGAAGTGGATTTCACATGTGACATCAATAAGGGATCATAGCTTTTACCTGGATTCACATGGTCAGTCTATGTCATGGAAAGAGCATGTTAAATAATAAATACCCGTAAACCTGGATTCCTTGTCTCCATCTCCTCATTGCATTCTGACCGATGCGCCATGGTGGCAGCAACAGTCCTGAACCTACCTCACAGTCCACCCTTGCCCTTTCTTCAGTACTGTTAAGAGGAGGTGAGTGTCCGATCCTCATTCTATAGTTAAGACCAAATCAATAGCCATCTGTCTGGGGATGCATGAATGTAATGGATGCAGGAATCAAGCTGAATCAAGCTATCTTGGCCAGGTCGCAACTGGCCTACCTGGTTAAATAAAGGTGAAATAAAAATTAAAAAAATGTTTAATTGCTGAGCTGCGACGAGTCTTCGACCACCCAGTAGGCGGACGAGAAGTGGCCAGTCGACTATTCAATATCCGCAAAGGGGGCAGACCAGTGGCTGACTTCGCCATTGAGTTCCGCACCCTTGGAATACGGAGGCCCTGGTCACAGCTTTCCACCAGGGTTTGTCTAACTCCATCAAGGATGAAATGGCCTCTCGGGAACTGGGAGAGGACCTCGAGTCCCTGATACCTCTTGCAATCAGGATCGACAACCGCCTCAGAGAACATGTGAGACAGTGCCTTTTTTACTTGAACCCAGTATCCCGGGTTTCCTGAGCACCCCAAGCCCCCCAACCCAGCATTGAGGATCCCATGCAGTTGGGACGCACACGTCTGAGCTGAGCTGAGCTGTCTCTACTCCCTCTCGACTCCTGAAGCAGCAGTCATGGACAATTACATCCGGGAGTTGCTGGAGGCAGGTTTCATTTGCCCCTCCACATCCCCAGCTGGTGCAGGCTTCTTCTTCCTGGGTAAGAATGATGGAGACCTGCGTCCTTGCATCGATTACAGAGGGCTGAACCGGATTACGATCAAGAATCGTTATGCTCTACCCCTGATGTCCGCCGCCCCGAGGGGCCCAATTCCTCACCAAACTGGACCTCTGCAAAGCTTACAAGATGAGTGGAAAACTGCCTTTGACACCCCTAGTGGTCACTATGAGTATTTAGTCATGCCCTTTGGATTATAGAGCTCACTGACAGTCTTTCAAGCCTTGGTCAATTTCACTCTTAGGGATATGTTGAATTGGTTCGTCTTTGTTAACCTCGACAACATCCTGATTTTCTCCAAAACCCTTACGGAACATATACTGCAGAGCCAACTATATGTCAAGATAGAGAAGTGTGAGTTCCATGTATCCCAAGTTTCCTTCCTGGGTCACATTATCGCCGACTGGCCCCGTCCCACCTCACTCAAGCAGGTCCAGCGGTTCCTCAGGTATGCCAATTTTTACAGGCGTTTTATATGCAACTTTGTGGGGTAGCAGCGCATCTCAAGGTCCCAGACCCGTTTTTGCTGGACTCCTGAGGCTGACAGGGCATTCATGGAGCTCAAGGGACGTTTCACTTCTGGACCCATCCTCGTTTATCCTGAACCTACTCGTCCCTTTGTGGTAGCGGTGGACGCCTCGGACACTGGAGCAGGCGAGGTCCTTTCACAGCAGAACGAGGAGGACAAGAAACTGCACCTATGCGCCTTTCTCTCCAAGTGGTTCTCGCCAGCGGAACGCAACTACGATGTAGGCAATCGGGAGCTCTTGGCAGTTAAGTTGGCCCTTGAGGGGTGGAGACACTGGTTGGAGGGGTCACCTCAAGCAGAGCGGGCCAAGCAGGAGCTGGAGAAGTTCCTCCACTGTTTCTTCTCCACCCAGGCCAGCAACTGGAGTTCCTTGTCTGGGCGGAGTATGCTCACAACACAATGCCCAAACTCGTCCACTGGACTATCGCTGTTCGAGTGTCAGTTCAGGTTCGCCCCCCTCCCTATTTCCTGAACAATAGGCCGAAGCAGGGGTGCCATCAGCCGAGGCGTTCATTCGACAATGTCGCCGCACCTGGAT
The DNA here is from genome assembly GCA_030435695.1 of Brachymystax lenok tsinlingensis. Classification (NCBI taxonomy): domain Eukaryota; kingdom Metazoa; phylum Chordata; class Actinopteri; order Salmoniformes; family Salmonidae; genus Brachymystax; species Brachymystax lenok. The sequence goes on from CM059781.1 coordinate 24,511,369, forward strand.
CAGAGCGCGATTGTCCTTGCTCCGCTCCTCTGCCCGACACCAACACAAGGCAAACCGGCACCGAAGGCTTCTTCGGCTCCTCCGACCGGGTCAACGGGTGTGGTTGTCCACCCATGATCTTTCCTTAATGGTGGACTCGCGGAAGCTCGCTCCATGCTACATAGGACCATTCAAGATCCTGAGTTGCATCAACCCGGTCACCTATCGTCTCCAGCTTCCCAGGTCTATGAGGGTCTGTCCATCCTTTCATGTCTCCCGTCTCAAGTTGGTAAGGACCAGTCTCTTCTCTCCCCCCACACCTGCCCCTCCGCCCCCCTCGACTTGTTGTTGGTCACCCGGCCTACACTATCCGGCTTCTGTTGGAGGCTTGTCAGCTCCGAGGCACCGTGCAGTACCTGGTGGACTGGGAGGGCTACTGCCCATGAGGAGCGGGCGTGGGTGCCTACCCGGGACATCCTGGATCCGGGACTTGTTCTGGACTTCAACCAACTACGTGGTGGTCGCCCTGGCTCTGCGGCTGGATCCGCTCCTAGAAGGGGGGGGGGGGTACTGTCATGGTTCCACCCATCACCAGAGGGCAGCAGAGACTGTCCTAGAGACAGTAACGACACTCAGGTGTGTCCAATTTACTCATTATGATTTCCCTGTTTAAAGAGTTTTCTGTTTTCGTTTGTCTGTTGCGCCTTCTTCACCACACTGTGTACGCCAAGGAACTTGAAACTTTTCTCCTTCTCCACTGTGGTCCAGTTGATGTGGATAGGGGCGTGCACCCTCTACTGTTTCCTGAAGTCCACGATCAGCTCCTTTGTTTTGTTGACATTGAGGGAGAGGTTATTTTCCTGGCACCACTCCGCCAGGGCCTTCACCTCATCCCTGTAGGCTGTCTCATCATTGTTGGTAAGCCTACTTCTGTTGTGTTGTCTGCAAACTTGATGTTTGAGTTGGAGTCCTGCATTGCCACGCAGTCATGGGTGAACAGTGAGTACAGGAGGGGACTGAGCATGCACTCTTGTGGGGCGCCTGTGTTGAGGATCAGCGAAGTGGAGGTGTTGTTTACTACCTTCACCACCTGGGGGCGGCTCGTCAGTAAGTCCTGGGCCCAGTTGCCCAGTGCAGGGTTCAGACCAAGGGTTCCGAGCTTAATGATGAGCTTGGAGGGTACTATCGTGGTGAAGGCTGAGCTATAGTCAATGAACAGCATTCTTACAGGTATTCCTCTTGTCCAGATGGGATAGGGCAGTGTGCAAGTGCAATGGCGATTGCATAAGTCTGTTTATCTATTGGGGCAGGATGCAAATTGAAATGGGTCTAAGGTGTTAGGTAGGTAGAGGTGATATTATCCTTAAGGATCTCTACAGATCGGTGTCCCTTCCACGGGATGGTTGAGCTAACGTAGGCTAATGCGATTAGCATGATGTTGTAAGTAACAATAACATTTTCCAGGAGATAGACATATCTGATATTGGCAGAAAGCGTAAATGCTTGTTAATCTAACTGCACTGTCCAATTTACAGTAGCTATTTCAGTGAAAGAATACCATGCTATTGTTTGAGGAGAGTGCACCGTTATGAACTTGAAAAGTTATTAAGAAACCAAATAGGCACATTTGGGCAGTCTTGATACAATTTTTTTAACAGAAATTCAATGGTTCATTGGATCAGTCTAAAACTTTGCACATACACTGCTGCCATCTAGTGGCCAAAATCTAAATTGCGCCTGGTCTGGAATTATACATTATGGCCTTTCTCTTACATTTCAAAGACTGTTGTTTTTTTCTTTGTATTATGTTTTGCCAGATCTAATGTGTTAAATTCTCCTACATAAATTTTCCATTTCCACAAACTTCAAAGTGTTTCCTTTCAAATGGTATTAAGAATATGCATATCCTTGCTTCAGGTCTTGAGCTACAGGCAGTTAGATTTGGGTCTGTCATGTTAGGCGAAAATTGAAAAAAAGGGGCGGATCCTTAAGAGGTTAATTTATAGTTTTGATGTCTTCACTATTATTCTACAATGTATAAAATAGTAAAAATAAAGAAAAACCCTTAAATGAGTAGGTGTGTCCAAACTTTTGACTGGTGCGGTATGTGGAATATTTTTTTTATTAAGAATGGCTCACAAAAAAATACATGTCATCAGTTGCCTGCTCTCCAATAGCTAATAAAGGTAACTTGTGTTTATGTTTTTAATATGCCAGCATAGACGGCGCGTCCATAACGCTAGGGGAAGCTAAGCTTTCCCTAAAACAAGGATGGGCAACTGGCGGCCACAGGCTGCATGCCCCCCTTTGGAAGGCCCTCAGATCCATCCTAAAAAAAAGTATTATCTTTTCTTGGGGGGGAGCAAAGTCAGTCAGTGTCTCAACAGTTTTTCTCTTGTTATGTTAGTCACTGATAGTAACTCAATTAACCGATGTCAGCTAACAGTTTTTAGATTGGTAAATTAGTCTAGAGGCCACTGGCCAGCTACCTGAACTGGTAGTAATCAAGTTCAAATTAAAGCCAGAGGCCCGAATTGATTTAGCTTTTCAGTCTCACTCAGATATTATATTAAAAACTGGAAACAATTCTCTCCGTCGTATGGTAAAATGTATATAATTGCAGCAAATTAGCTTTAAAACAGCCAAAAAATTCTACACCCCATGGCAAAATGTGTACAATTGCAAGAGTAACTGCAGTCCCTCATGATAAAGTTCAGATTTTTTTGTGGTTCCCACCCACATCAAAGTTGCCCATCCTTGCCCTAAAGTAAACTGAATGAAATAGCCAAATTAATAATTTGCCACAGAGGATCATTAGCTTTTAAAAAAATCAAACAACAGTATAGCCTATCTTATTGACGCCAGAGAACGGTGTACACTGCGGAGAGCATCGGCAATATTCCCTGTAAGTTCGTACTGTGCATATTCACTATTTATCGTTGTTGGGTCAGTGCTACTTAAAAGGTGGTTTTTGGACAATAATTTCCTCCTCCAGTTTAGATGAACATCATATTCGATTTGTGTCTCTCCTTCTTGTAGGCCTATTATATGGACAACATTGATTTTATTGATCTGTTTGTCAGTGTCAGCAAAAAAAATTCTGCTAATGTCTCCAGTCATGTGCTCAGTCATGCATTGAACAGTATTTTTTGGGAACAGTGATTTGAGTTATATTATTAGCAGTGACATGTGACAATTAAAAAATACAAAAACATTAAATAATGTATCTTTTGTCTCTCCGTGATTCGCAAGATGTTGAATGTATCTCACAGGAGACAGCATTCGAGTGAGCGGAACAGCGCCCCTCTGTCTCTCTACATGTAGGCCATCTATCTGATGTTGTCTGGTCCAAACGAGTTTGACATTGTTCCACCCGTAGTATTGAAGGCAAGGGAAGCCAGCGAGGATCTGGCCTCCCTTGACAAAAGAAGTATAAAAAATGTGTCAATCAGCGTTGAGTTAAACTGAGCGAGCTCAACTGTGAATGGTCCTGGCGCACCAAAAGTGTAAAAAGAAGCCAGCTTGTATTTGGTGTCACTCCTATCGAATCCCATTGAGAGCATACTTCATTGAAAGAAAAACATGAATTGTTGCATCTTGTTGTGTTGTTGTCCTCCAGGTGGCTAGCTAGCCAGCTAGCTAAAATTGTCCCTTTCCTAAATTAGCCATGGATTGAGGTAGAGATTTGGACTCATGGTTTTACTTAATTCTCCGTACTGGCCAATGATTATAACAGCGATTCTGATCCAACCATTAATGCATACATTGTTGTGCCCCTGGCCTGAGAGGATGGAAGTTCAATATGTAGCTAGATGTAGAAGGCTATTGTTAACTAGCTAACGTTGCCCATGAATGGAAGTTAGGCTAGCTAGCAAGCATTTTAGCCAGGTAGCCTAGAGCCCTATTCAGATAGGATAAGTTTTACTGAAGGAGCTCAGGAAATGTAATTAAATGCATGAGCACAAATCACAACATCTGTACTTTTAGTCCTGTCCGAATCTGCCATGTCAGTAATTATTTGTAAGCAGAAATGTTATTATATCAGCCCTAAAAACATACATTATTTTGGAAAACTCCCAGGTCCTCTGATAATACTTATCGCTTGAAAATCATCATCCCTGTGTTTTGAGCGATATTACCGAGTTTAACAGGTGCTGCACCCAGTTTGGGTAAGAAGAACATGGGAACAAATTGATGCTTCAAACAAAGTGCTATGGACCTAGCCTCCAGATTAATGATTTGTTTTTTCACATATTAACTTTCCTAGTGCCATACTTCTCTTGCAAAAGATGAAGTGGACAATATTAAGCCAATTAATTGATAAATTGGCAAATACATCAGGTAATGAAATATTTCCATAGGTTACAGATCATGGTTCTTAGGCTATTGATATGTATTGTTATTTTGACTTTCTCAGAACAGCAGTCCCAACACACTACCACTGCAATACCTGGCTATCAGCGGAGCCTTGTCTGGCAGTGAAACAGTTCATTCAGCCTCATTTACTGCCTTTTAAAAAACATAGCTGATATGGCTGACTTGGTTAAACACATATGGTTTCTACTGACAATTGAGATGTGCAAACTATGGCATAAGCTGACAACAAGCGGATAAGAGGCAATCCGTAATTTCGATTAAAACATTATTGAGCGAGCTAGGACGGACATCGTTAATAAAACTACTTGTTCAGCACTTTTGAAATATACAGTGACAGGATTCAGAACATGGGCCGTTCTTACAGTGTTCTTCCTGTACACCAAGTCAAAACCGTAGGATAAATAAAGGGGGCATAAAAGCAGACAATGAAAGCCCTTACAATATTTGATGATTACATTTCTCAAAAACAGGTTATAGGCTACATGTGCACCACCAAGTCAGAACAGTAGGAAAAATTAAGAGGTGAAAATAGACCAAATTATTAGGGTGAGGCACATGGGCTACTAACAGCTTACTTCACAACATACTACACTTAGTATTAACATTACTTTCTTAGCTACAGGATACATATATCCCTGGCATATTATCATTTATGCTGCAGAATACAGTACATTTTTGTCCAATCATAGCTACTGTAGATATAACGTGATTTGACGTAATTTTATCTGTGGCCAATGACCTTCTGCCTTCTTGGATGGGCACTTCTAATGTAACTCTATGGCAGCACCCAAGCGGCAGCATTTTTCAAAGTCTACCCTTAGACTTGGAGCTGATGTAGTGTCCCCATGAGTGACAGAACACTGAGCAAATCACGGCGCAATGCTCTGTATTTTCTGCTGGCTTGCCCCCCCACCACAGAAAGCACTGAGCTAGGCTGAAACACCTGCATTTTGGGGCTCCCTTACTCAAGAAAACAAAAAAGAGACCATGTTTGTATGCAAATTTATTAACTCAATGATATATATATATATAGATATATTTTTTACATTGTTTGCAAACTGACATGTGACACGTGCTAATGCCAAAATAACATGCAAGACAGGCAAGCCTCCCCCACATTTTTTCATATAATTTTTTAAAAATGTATTTTTGCAAAAAATGTGGGGCTCAAAACAGGTGGGGCTCTGCCCTGAATGACAGATTCCCCCTGGACGTGAAATATCTTCACGCCTAGAATAGCCTCCAGGATTCCGTCATAATAGTCAATATTGAACGAGAACAAATAAATGATTACAGGGGCAGTTTGGTAATCTAATCCCGTCCGAATCTTCCACTGGAAAAACGGACATGCTGGGGTAGTAATTACATAACCAACGTTCTATACTAATACTAGTCCCAAGCGAATAGGGCTTCGGACAACAACAAAATAAAGTGTATACTGTATGACAGATTGATAGACCATTTCGTCAACATGAAAGAGAGAAGGATGGCATTGGCGTTTCAACATGTTTTTATACTTGCACGAATGCGCACGCACACGCCCACACACACACGCGCGCGCACACATAAATCAGAACCATGGACACCCACATCATATTTAGCTTAAGTTGATTGGACTAAAATTTTAGTCATGAATTAACAGGTTATTGAGCAAACAAAGCAATTGTCACAACACAGGTTGTAGTATGGCTTTTTAAATTATGACTATATCTACTCATTACATTACTAAGGGTAGGCCCATCTTACATATGTTTGCAATTGCAGTGATGCATGGAATGCTTTATTATAAAGATTAATTTTGATGGTGAAAATTAGCTTCCCCAAACTTAAAACTCACACGCTGCCTACAGTGCAATCGGAAAGCATTCAGACCCTTCTAATTTTCACATGTTGTTACGTTACAACCTTTTTCTAAAATGTATTAAATAAAAATTATGTTTCTACAACTTGATTGGAGTACACCTGTGGTAAATTCAATTGATTGGACATGATTTGGAAAGGCACACACCTGTCTATATAAGGTGCCACAGTTGACATTTGTCATGACAGATCGTTAATCTGATGACTATTATATATTTTATCAACTAACTATGATTAATTGATACTCTATTAAATTAATAATGTAACAATTAACTCATTAGGATATCTTTAGACTTAAACTCTAAAGATATACAGATATCTCTTACATCAATAACAGTAAATTATTAACTATTACCTCAGCAGTCTCATTCTGTCAGTCGCATAATCCATGGATCCGCAAGAACCGTAGCCCTTCTGAATATTCAGTACAACACATATTGATTTAATCATTTATTCATTAACTAACTAAATAATAATACAGAATACCATACACACTTACATGAGATAAAAGTCCCTAGTGGACTGACACGATATGATGGCTTGTTACACAATGAAAAGAGGGGTGGAAAGATAAAGAAAGGGAGAGACAAAGAGAGTCAACTTATCGTAAATACATTTGGAAGCTACGCTCACGAAAATATGAATACTTAGCACCCTAACTGCTCATTCGGATCAGAAATGTGATATACATTTACGTATAGATGTGTTTCTCTGTCGTCCCTCTGTTGAAACCAATCGATCCGTCTATGGGTAGTGGCTCAATGTAAGGCTCTGGTTGTCCACCAGAGGTCACAATGTCCTTCCTTCTTAGTTGTAGAGATTCACTGGTCTTGGAGTGTTCGTTAGAGTAGATACTTCAGACATACCAGTGATAGTCTGAGATGGGGTTTCTTCCTTCCAACGTGTCTTTAGTCAAAGTGCAAAGACCACTTTTACATGCACAGCTCCAGACTGTAAATGCTTCTGGTCTCATAGGTGATCTTCTTCACTTGTGTTGAGGTGGAGAGCTTCAGAGTTTCTAACCATTTCAACGTGTAGACCACCGTCTCACGTTTTTTGGTATCAATGGTTGATTATTCAGGGTTCAGCTCCTGACCACTTTACACGCCAGCAGTATCCTGGCATGTTTTGGTCTGGTTTTCATAGGTTCTAACCATTTTGTAACGTTCAGCTCACGTTGTCTGTCACGCTGGTCTTGTAGTTTTATCCATTCGTGACGTCCAGTTTAAACCGTCCGTCTGCTTGGTCTGTATGTTAATTCTTAGTGAGTCCTTTTCGTCCTGCTGACACGAACTCTGAGTTTACTTGGGCGTGGCTACTGGCTGGGCACAAGTTCAGATGAAAAACAATTCTCATTTAGAAGGCTAAAATCACATTGCTATCTTCAGAAAAGTATTCTCATATTTAATCATATAGTTTTTACAACGTTTAGATGTAAACCTGACACATAGGATGCGTACACTTTCAGAGTTACCGTTACCTTGATATACCATCCTTAATGACATCACAAAATAATAAACAATGTGACAGGATTATTCTTTAAGTCCCCACTGACGATTTCACATATTTTTTATGTTAGAAATATTGTTCCATAATCCACTTTTGGATGTTAGAGTTTTTGGCGGCACATCTGTAACAAATAGATGTTTACCTTCCCAACACTGCAGGGCAAGAAAGAGAAAGTTTTCTCTAAATTTACGACAGGCTGTTAAGTCATAAAACTGGCCCAACTCCCCCCACTCCTCTCCTGTGGAAAAAAGTGGGGGTCTGGCTACCTGTCCGCCATGTTCCAAGCTGATCTGTCACGTTTGACCCTCACCAAGGAGAGAGAGTCATGACACATTGCATGTCAGAGTAAAAACCAAGCCATGAGGTCGACGGAATTGTCCGTAGAACTCCGAAACAGGATCGTGTCGAGGCACAGATCTGGAAAAGGGTACTAAAGAAATTCTGCAGCATTGAAGGTCCCCAAGAACACAGTGGCCTCCATCGTTCTTAAATAGAAGAAGTTTGGAACCAACAAGACTCTTCCTAGAGCTTGCCACCCGGCCAAACTGAGCAATCGGGGGAGAAAGTCCTTAGTCAGGGAAGTGACCAAGAACACAATGGCCATTCTGACAGAGCTCCAGAGTCCCTCTTCCAGAAGGACAACCATCTCTGCAACACTCCACCAATGGGGATGTTTTTCAGTGGCAGGGACTGGGAGATATGTCAGGATCGAGGGAAAGATGAACGGAGAAAAGTACAGAGAGATCCTTGATGAAAACCTGCTACAGAGCGCTCAGGACCTCAGACTGAGGAAAAGGTTCACCTTCCAACAGGACAATGAACCTAAGCACACAGCCAAGACTACGCAGGAGTAGCTGCGGGACGTCTCTGAATGTGGCCCAGCCAGAGCTCATACTTGAACCTGATCAAACATCTCTGGACCTGAAAATAGCTGTGCAGCGACACTCCCCATCCAGCCTGACAGAGCTTGAGAGGATCTACAAAGAAGAATGGGAGAAACTACCCAAATACGTCTGTTCCAAGCTTGTAGCGTCATACCCAAGAAGACACGCAAAAATGTCTAAAAACCTGATTTTACTTTGTAATTATGGGGTATTGTGTGTAGATTGATGAGGGGGGAAAATTATTTCATTAATTTTAGAATAAGGCTGTGACGTAACAAAATGTGGAAAAAGTCAAGGGGTCTGAATACTTTCCGAATGCACTGTATGTAGAAAATTGGACTGACAGTCCAAGGCCTCGCTTGGAGCATGCATCAAGGTACCCTGATGGTCCAGAACTACAGAACTTAGCTGGACTCTACAGGGAGACATCTTTCTAACAACAAATCAGCTTTACCTTGCTGTTCCCATTCAGCATACACTCTGATAAGCAGGCCTTAGTCCCAAATGGCACCCCTATTCCCTATGTAATGCACTATAAAGGGAATAGGGTGCCATTTGGGATGTAGACTTAGAGTGACAGTTTCATCTCATGATTTAGGCAACAAAAGAGGATGTTGTGTTTGTCACTAACCTCAAACCAATATTTAGAAGAATAGAACACCCTGTGGTGAAACGGGAACAACCTTTTCAATGGGTTTGATATAAGAGTATGTAGTCTGTCGGATGAATTACATTGTATCTTTCAATAACACTTCATTTGGATAGTCTACTGCATATAAAATGGGACCTATTTTTCTTGAGAAAAAAAAAAGATTCAAAGCAAGACGCTGGACATGTTTGTTGACAGCAACATACAGTAGCTGTTCATTTGTAGAATGATGAGTGCTAGGGGCCTCAAGGTTAGGCCTTGGGACAGGAGAGGGAATGAGCAGTCTGTTTTCTGGAACTCTCATTGCCCTCTCTATCTCTCCCTCTTTCTCTTTCTCTCTCCTTCAATTCAATTCAAGGGCTTCATTAGCATGGGAAACATATGTTACCATTGCCAAAGCAAGTGAAATAGATAATAAACAAAAGTGAAATAAACAATACAAATGAACAGTAAACATTACACTCACAGAAGTTCCAAAAGAATAAAGACATTTCAAATGTCATATTATGTCTATATACAGTGTTGTAGCGATGTGCAAATAGTTAAAGTACAAAAGAGAAAATAAATAAACATAAATATGGGTTGTATTTACTGTACAATGGTGTTTGTTCTTCACCAGTTGCCCTTTTCTTGTGGAAACAGGTCACAAATCTTGTTGCTGTGATGACACACTGTGGTATTTCACCCAGTAGATATGGGAGTTTATCAAAATTGGGTTTGTTTTCGAATTCTTTGTGGGTCTGTGTAATCTGAGGGAAATATGTGTCTCTAATATGGTCATACATTTGGGCAGGAGGTTAGGAAGTGCAGCTCAGTTTCCACCTCATTTTGTGGGCAGTGTGCACATAGCCTATCTTCTCTTGAGAGCCAGGTCTGCCTACGGTGGCCTTTCTCAATAGCAAGGCTATGCTCACTGAGTCTGTACAAAGTCTCTTTTTGTATCTTTTAGGTTTCTCATGATTTGGTTGGGTCTAATTGTGTTGCTGTCCTGGGGCTCTTTGGGGTCTGTTTGTGAACAGAGCCCCAGGACCAGCTTGTTTAGGGGACTCTTCTCCAGGTTAATCTCTCTGTAGATGATGGCTTTGTTATGGAAGGTTTGGGAATCACTTCCTTTTAGGTGGTTGTAGAATTTAACGGCTCTTTTCTGGATTTTGATAATTAGCTGCTCTGCATGCATTATTTGTTGCATGTCCTACACAGCAGATGTTTTTGCAGAATTCTGCATGCAGTCTCAATTTTGTGTTTTTCCAATTGATGAGTGGACGCCAGACCTCTCAACAATAAAGATCCTAATTGGTATGTCAAATGTAAAGTTCCTCTTGATGGCATAGAAGGCCCTTCTTGCCTTGTCTCTCAGCTCGTTCACAGCTTTGTGGAAGTTACCTGTGGCGCTGATGTTTAGGCCGAGGTATGTATCGTTTTTTAGTGTGCTCTAGGGCAACGGTGTCTAGATGGAATTTGGATTTCTGGTCCTGGCGACTGGACCTTTTTTGGAACACCATTATTTTTGTCTTACTGAGATTTACTGTCAGGGCCCAGGTCTGGCTGAATCTGTGTAGAAGATCTAGGTGCTGCTGTAGGCCCTCCTTAGTTGGTGACAAAAGCACCAGATCATCAGCAAACAGTAGACATTTGACTTCAGATTCTAGTAGGGTGAGGCTGGGTGCTGCGGACTGTTCTAGTGCACTTGCCAATTTGTTGATATATATGTTGAAGAGGGCGTTGCTTAGGCTGCATCCCTGTCTCACCCACAGCCCTATGGAAAGAAATGTGTGTGTTTTTTGCCAATTTTAACCGCACACTTGTTTGTGTACATGGATTTTATAATGTTGTATGTTCTTCCCCCAACACCACTTTCCATCAATTTGTAAAGCAGACCCTCATGCCAAAGGCTTTTTTTAAATCAACAAAGCATGAGAAGACTGCCTTTGGTTTGTTTGTCATTTAGGGTGTGCAGGGTGAATATGTGGTCTGTCGTACGATAATTTGGTAAAAACAAAATTTGACATTTGCTCAGTACATTGTTTTCACTGAGGAACTGTATGAGTCTGCTGTTAATGATGATGCAGAGGATTTTCCCAAGGTTGCTGTTGATGCATATCCCACTGAGACTCTGGGTTGAGGTTAGTGATAAAGTAATCTCTCTCTCAACACTGTATTCCCACTACAGTAGTGTCTTCATTGAAGTGAGAAATGTGTGTAACTAAAATGGATGACTGAACAGATTGTTTCAAGCTGGAGCCAACCTCACCTATTCCCCCTCCTTATCTATTGAACTGAATGATCAAATTTTCCATTCTCGTTTAACAGAAGGCAACAATGTCAGAAGACTTGTTGCTTGAAATTGCAAGAGAAAGATTTTTGTCAGTGTGAACATTTTCAATTGTAGAATACATTTGAGGGAATTGAAATGTGGTATGGTATACAAAATATCTGTAATCTAGTGCACAATATGAGGTAACATTGCGCAGGCTGACACAGAGCGAGAGAGAGAGAAGGGGGGAGGGTGGAGAGAGAAACGAAAGAGAGAAGAAATCTGAGACAGTTATACACAGCAAGGAGCTATTCACTTCCAGACAAACTCACTTGGGAAAAGGGAGCTGGATATGGAGAACAGTTTAGAGAAATTACAAATGTTTACTGTGCTAAAAAATGCTGCAAGAACACAGGTGACTGTAAACTTCAGCCAAAGTTATTAATGACACAAGAACCAAATATACAGTAGTATGCCTATTTTCTAAAAGTTTCACCTCCAGACAAACAGCAGGGAAATGTGATAGGGAGTTTGGATACATTAAAAAGTCTACTGTGCTCCAAAATACTGGGTAATCATTAACAAGGCTGGTTCCAGCCTTTTGATGGGCCATAAGCGAGATTTGGTTTGAGGGCCCCCCACCTTGCGGCAAAACATTTACTGGCCCCACTTTTGACGGGGGAAAGTATGTTTTAAGTGTTATACCTATTTTCTTTATGTTTAGCATGTAGAGAAAATGTTGCAGTTTTAAAGCAAGTTTTTATTGTGTTGTATGCTAATGCAGCTGGGGCCCTAAGCAACCGCTTATGCTTGGAAACAACCTGATCAAAACCTCTTAGGGATCACTGGTACTACCCGGGGAAATGTAAGGCGCCAATTTCAAAATCCAAAAGTTTAATTATTAAACATTCATCAATATACAAGTGTTGCATAGTCATCAAAAGCTCAGAGTCTTGGCAATATCACAGTGTTGTCAGATTTAATAAAGGCTTTACGGTGAAAGCACAACATTTGATTGAGGATAGCACCTCTCATATTTATGCATTAGCATAAATCCATAACCAGCGCGGGTCTCACACAACACATATAAGAGCTAAAATAAATCGCTTACCTTTGATGATCTTCTGCTGAGGGCAATACGAAGTGTCCAAGCAAGACAATTCATGTTTCTTTTGTTAGAAAAAGTCATTTATTATATCCATAAATCTCTGTTTGGTTGGCGCGTTATGTTCAGAAAATCCACCGTCGAGTCACCCTTTGTACAGTGGAGAGAAAGCGTTCAAATTATACCTATCAACTTTGCCCAAACAAATCAAACATCATTTATAATGTATCCTTAGGTATCCTTTTAAGTATATTAACGATTATATTTCACACGGATAGCATCTAAAACGATATAAAAGGAAAATAAAAAGGAACGCGCACACGGTCTCGCGCACCGAAAATCCTATTGACTTCACACGGTCTCGCGCACCGAAAATCATATTGACTTCCTGGGTTCTCTTACCAATTCTTCTTCTATAAGGCTCTGTTCCAAGATAAAGCCATGCAACACTGTCTAAAGACTGTTGACATCTAGTGGAAGCCATAGGTACTGCAACCTGGGAGCTATTTTACTGAAAATCCCATAGGGAGCCATTCAAAGTAAGGAAATCTCACAACAACAAAAAAATTCTGGACAGAGATTTCTCAGATTTTCGCCTGCTATATCAGTTCTGTTATACTCACAGACATTATTTTAACATTAGAAACTTCAGAGTGTTTCCTATTCAACAGTACTAATTATGTGCGTATCCTAGTTTCTGGGCCTGAGTGTTATGGAACAGAGACTCAAGACAAAGAGGTTTCCAAAAAGGAGTAACAGGTTTAATGGGATATAGCTGGTGATGACAAAAATGGAGTAGAGAGAGTCTCTGTAAGAAGGTGAAGGGAAATCCAGATAGGTATTCTTGTATGAAGAGGAGGAGGTGGCCGGAGGATGAACACTAGAACCAGGAAGACGAGGGAGACACTGGAAGAAACAAAGTAGAATACGAAGGTCGAGGTTAGAGGAACAGGGAGTGAGTCCTTTCTCAAACGAGACCAGACAAAGTGACTGTGTTGGGGGAGTGCCTATATGCTGACTGTGCTGATGATCCAATGACGTGCAGGTGTGGGTGATTAGAACTCAGGTGACAGTGATCTCTGTGATTGTGTGGTGGTGGAGCCTGGCTGATACCTGACACTGAGTGGCAGGCATTTTACTTTGGGCACGCCAGACTCTCCAAAACCGACACCCCTGCAGACGCTCCCTAATTTAATATATTTGTACTACTCGTTTAGAGGTTAGCAAAGGTTACACTTATGCTAACAGATAGCACCAAATACATCTAGCCTCTTGTTTTCCAAATATGTAATTTATGCTTTCAAAACAACTTCAAAACAACACTTTAAAGGAACAAGTAAACAGATGTAGATGTGTCTATCTGCTCTTCAGTCCACTACACTGCGTTTGTGACAGTGGTGACTTACTATTAGGCAGAAGAGCCAATTGCCTCCGGCCTGAATTCATCAAGGGGCCTCGTGAGCTGGGCATAATAAAAAATAATAACTAGTAATACTCGTTTGTTATATATATATAATTTCTCGACTTGAGGTCCAACCCCCACAGTCATGGGCTGCTCAGCTCATCACTCTCATTCTGTTTTGCTTCAGCAGGTTGGTTCAGCAGCAGCAAAATCTGCGGGAAGCTTCAAAGTTGCAAAGGAAATTGCGAGGGCTGGCCACTGTGCCCAAGATATTGAAGCCACATTGTTGATAAAAAGGCCTCCATAAAAGAAAATGAATCCATCCATATAAATCAATCGTTTCTTTCCATACATATACAGTACCAGTCAAAAGTTGGGATACACCTACTCATTCAAAGGTTTTACTTTATTTTGACTATTTCCTACATTGTAGAATAATAGTGAAGACATCAAAACTATGAAATAACAAATATGGAATCATGTAGAAACCAAAAAATAGTTAAATAAATTCAGAAACTATTCAAGTAAATGAATCAAAATATATTTAATATTTGAGATTCTTCAAAGTAGCCACCCTTTGCAATGATATCATCTTTGCACACTCTTCTCTCAACCAGCTTCATGAGGTAGTCACCTGGAATGCATTTCAATTAACAGGTGTGCCTAGTTAAAAGTGAATTTGTGGAATTTATTTCCTTCTTAATGCTTTTTAATCCATTTTAGAATAAGGCTGTAATGTAACAAAATGTGGAAAAAGGGAAGGGGTTTGAATACTTTCCGAATGCACTGTATGTGTAGCCCATGTTTCAGATGCTGTCTGGCCAAAAATATTATGGCATGTCATATTCTTTTTGGCCAGACAACATTAGATACACGGGCTACATATAGTAAGACAGAGGTAAACCTCCATTCTGTTCCGTCAGCAGAACTTAGAGACTGTCTGCATCCCTAATGGCACTCATTTTCATATAAAGAGGATAGGGTGCCATTTGGTACTCAGCCAGTGTTTCAAAGTTATTGTCAGTTCTGTGCAGTGTGAAGAGCAATTGCCTGGGTAAATAATTTCCCTATAACACTTTTAATTAGCAAAACAACCGTTTGCCTAACCATCAACACTGTCACTGGTTACTGCTCCCTGAGATGATGATGGATTAGTATCTGTGGAGGAGTAAATTGGACTGACGGTGGCTTTGGTGTTGTCTGTCTGACAACAAGCCTTGATTATGACAATTGCTGAAAGACATTCGATATGTACACAGTATTTCCCTTGTATCCTCTCCTTCATTTTCTGATTGCAATTAATAAGGTGTCAAGATATATTTATGAACTTTCATTCAACTCAACAATCCCCTCTCCCTCTTACTTTGATATGTTGTAAGTCATACATAAGAAAAACAAATGAGGATACTGGTGGGTTGCTATCCAGCAAGCAAAACTGGGCCAAAGTGGTTGACATAACGCACCAATTACGTTCGTTCAACCAGTTTGTTATTGTAATGACATAATTTCAACCTCTTTTCCCACTGGAAAAGTTCTGTATCTAACACTATGTCCCAAATGGCACAATATTCCCTATATTGGGCATTACTTTTGACAAGGGCCCATAAACAAATAAATAATAGGGGTCATAATAGGTGATAAATAATAGGGTGCCATTTGGGACTCAGCCTCTTTAAAGTTTTACAATGCAGTATAATCCCATCCATCGCCCACCATGTCCAACTCTTGCTCCCCCTCTAAAGAAAAACTGGAATTTTGGTCAGCATTTCATCCCCAGGATAATGAAAAAACGTTATCTATGTATCTCTAAATCTGGTTTTCCTCCCACTACTACCCCATCTGAAGTACCCGCCGTACAGATAGCCCAGAGCAGGAGGAGGAGAAGGTGGTGGTTGAGGGGGTGATGAAGGAAAAGGAGGAGGAATGTGTATGTGAGAGAGCCCTCCAGATAGATAGCCAAGCAGGAAGTGGAGTAAGAGGAACAGGAATAAGTGGAGGAGGAAGTGAATGTGAAAGAGCCCCCCAGATAGATAGCCAAGCAGGAAGTGGAGGAAGACGAACAGGAACAAGTGGAGGAGGAAGTGAAAGTGAAAAAGCCCTCCAGATACATAGCCAAGCAGGAGGTGGAGGAAGAGGAACAGGAAGATGAGGCGGCAGGAGACAGAAAAGGAAAACGATGAAGACGACGCAGCAGTCTTACTGCAGAATTAGATGTTCATCCACATTCTCCAAACTTCAAATTTGGAAGTGTTTTTGTTGCTCCTGCTGCTCTTTATCGTTCCATTTCTCCAAATGTCAAATTTCAAAGTTAACATTTAATATTATATGAACACAAGAGACTGGTGATCATGATTTGGTCCCAAATGGCACCCTATTTCCTATTTATTTTTTTAACAGGGCCCTGGTCAAAAGTTCTACATTATATATGGAATAGAGTGCAACCCATGCCTTGGGATAAAAGGATGAGTAACATCTTTGGCCTAAGCATGATGCCCTTCTCTGACATTTGACCTTTAGCTATGCTTATGATCCATCATACTCACTGCCAGAGGCAAACAAAAACTCTGGCATGGGCAATATACTACTGTCATAACTCTCTCTCCTGGGTGAGGATCAAAGATACCCCCCCCCTCCCACCAGAGAGGAAGGGGGGAAGTTGGGCCGGTTTTATGACTTAAACTACTTAGGGAGCAGTGGGGCGCTATCCATGCTTCTTTGGTTAGAAAAAGTCATTTATTATATCCATGAATCTCCGTTTGGTTGGCGCGTTATGATCATAAAATCCAACGTTGAGTCGCCCATTGAACCGTGAAGAGAACACGTTCACATTATACCTATACACTTTCTACAAACAAATCAAACATAATTTTTTATGTATCCTTAGGTATCCTTTTGGGTATATTTGCTGTAATATTTCAACCGGACGATAACGTGAGCGATAGGAAAAGAAAAATAAAGTGGTGCGCGTTCACAATCTTGTAGCGTCAAACCTTGTTTACAAAAGTGGTCGCCTGACAATTTCCTGTCCCTATCCGTTCTGGTCACTCCTAGAATTCCCAGTCTTTGACTGTTGACTGTTGACATCTAGTGGAAGCCATAGGTACTGCAGTCTCAGTCCTACATAAAGTTGTATGCAATAGGCACAATGGAGAAGATGCTCATTTACAAAATAAACTGCAAATCCGGATGGATTTTCCTCTGGTATTTGCCTGCTATATCACTTCTGTTATACACACAAACATTATTTTAACAGTCTTAGAAACGTCAGTGTGTTTCCTATCCAATAGTACTAATTATGTGCATATCCTATTTTCTGGGCCTGAGTGGCATGCATTTTAGTTTGGGCACGCCAGACTCTCCAAAACCGTCACCTCGGGAGCCGCTCCCTAAGAAGTTAACGGCGGTCGTAAACTTTCTCTCTCTTACTCTGAAGTATGGAGAAGTTAAGAAAATCCTTCGTTACAACAGAGAGAAAGACTTTGCCAAAACTTCAACATCAAAAGATTGGACATTGGAACATTTGTTTCGAAATCCAAATGTTTGGAATGGTTGTGGGGATCCAAACAATAATCCTGTCATGTGTGCTCCTTCTCCGGCCTCTTGGTCACCAGGCTGCTGATTATTGCACACACCTGTCACCATCGTTACATGCCTCATGACACTCACCTGGACTCATCACCTCCTTGATTACATGTCCTTTATATGTCAATCTCTTTGGTTTCTTCCCCAGTTGTTTTTGTTGCTGTTTCATGTTGGTGCGCTGTTTGTGTTTTCTTGTTTTGTTCATTTATTTATTAAATGTATTCACTCCCTGAACTTGCTTCCCGACTCTCAGCGTACATCGTTACAAATCCTGTCAAAAGTTAGTTGTTTTGTGATGGTAGGATGGCATATCTAAATGTTGTATAAAATAAATTATAAAGTATAAGATAATTTTTGTGGACATGAAATGTGATTTTAGCTTTCTAAATGAGATAATTGTTTTTCATTTAAGCTTTTGCTAAGTCAGTAACCACGCCCACGTGAGCACAGACATTGTGGCAATGTGATGGAACCACCCTCCAAGGCTAGTGCTTAAAAAGGACTCGCTGAAGAATTAACACATCAGACCAGTCTACGTGCAGGGCGAGCTGAATACGTTACAAATGGTTAAATCTCTACAGACCAGACAGCGTGGAGCGGTGGATACACAGCTGACAAATGGTTAAAAACTACAAGACCAGAAAATGGTAAGACCCTCTGAAACTCTTGAGTGAAGAAGAGAAAGACTATGTCGGAACATGCAGTCTGCAGCTGTTTAAGCCTAGTAAACTCGACCAAAAACCACCACCTGTGCAACATTTGGTGGATCCATTCTAGCATACTCCATGAGACAACTGCAACTACAAAGGACATTGTGACCTCTGGTGGACAAACCAGAGACTTCTGTCAAACTACTTACCATAGACGGTCCGGGTGATTTCAACAGAGAGACGGCAAAGACATACAAGCATAAATATATCAACTCAGCAAAAAAAGAAACGTCCTCTCACTGTCAACTGCGTTTATTTTCAGCAAACTTAACATGTGTAAATATTTGTATGAACAAGATTCAACAACTGAGACATAAACTGAACAAGTTCCACAGACATGTGACTAACAGAAATTTAATAGTGTCCCTGAACAAAGGGGGGGTCAAAATCAAAAGTAACAGTCAGTATCTGGTGTGGCCACCAGCTGCATTAAGTACAGCAGTGCATCTCCTCCTCATGGACTGCAGCAGATTTGCCAGTTCTTGCTGTGAGATGTTACCCCACTCTTCCACCAAGGCACCTGCAAGTTCCCAGACATTTCTGGGGGGAATGGCCCTAGCCTAGTCATTAAAACAAACATTTTCCAACCACTCCACAAATGTATTGTTTACAAACTATAGTTTTGGCAAGTCAGTTAGGACATCTACTTTGTGTATGACACAAGTAATTTTTCCAACAAATGTTTACAGACAGATTATTTCACTGATAATTCACTGTATCACAATTCTAGTGGGTCAGAAGTCTACATAGACTAAGTTGACTGTGCCTTTAACTTGTTAGGGAGCGGCAACTGAAGGGGTCGGTTTTGGAGAGTCTGGCGTGCCCAAAGTAAAATGCTTGCCACTCCGACTTAGAAAATAGGATATGCACATAATTAGTACTATTGGATAGGAAACACTCTGAGGTTTCCAAAAGTGTTAACATAATGTCTGTGAGTGTAACATAACTCATTTGGCAGGCAAAAACCAGAAAAATTCCATCCGGAAATGTCATTCTGGTGGCTTATAGCTCACTTTGAGATAGTGCCTATTGAAAAGTCTTTAAAAAGGACACTGAATGTAGTACCTATTGCTTCCACTGGATGTCAGCAGTGTATACGTAAAGTTTCATAGCAATCGGAGCTAATGTGTTCAATAGGTAGGGGTTTTGGTGAGAGGAGCTCTATTTCGGTTGCACGTTTTTGGGCGCATGTTTGGCTGAGCGGTCCACTTTATTTGACTTATATAACGTTTAGGTGACCATCCAAGTGAAAGATTATCACTTTTATTCATAAAAGATAAGCTAAGGATGCATTTTAATTGGTTTTTGTTTTGTTGAGGAAAAGTTTATAGGTTTAGTTGAACACGTTCTCTTCACGTTGGATTTTCTGAACACAAGGCGCCAACCAAACGGAGATTTATGGATATAATAAATTACTTTTTCTAACCAAATACCCATGGATTGTCTTCGTTGGACACTTGGAAGCCGTTCGTTGGAAGCCCTCTGCAGAAGTTCTACAAAAGGTAAAGCACAGGTTTTCCCTGTGAAATGCATTTTCTATCGACCGCGCTGGCTAAAGATTTCATGGTTATGGAAAATATTGAAGGTGCTACGCTCAAACAATCAAATGTAGTGCTTTCGCTGTAAAGCCTTTTTGAAATCTGACAACGCTGTGATATTGCCAAGAAGCAGAGCTTTTGATAAGTATGAAACACTTGTATATTGGTGCATGTTTAATAATTCAACTTTAGAATTTTGCATTTCACCTGGTAGTGTCGGGAGTGAGGCGCTAGCGCCCCACCACTGCCTAACAAGTTAAACAGCTTGGAAAATTCCAGAGAATGATGTCATGGTTTTAGAAGCATCTGATAGCCTAATTGACATCATTTGAGTCATTTGGAGGTGTACCTGTGGATGTATTTCAAGGCCTACCTTCAAACTCAGTGCCTCTTTGCTTGACATCATAGGTAATTTAAATAGAAATCAGCCAAGAATAATTCACTGGTCTGGTTCATCCTTGGGAGCAATTTCCAAACGCCTGCTGGTACCACATTCATCTTTTCAAACAATAGTACGCAAGTATAAACACCATGAAGACTATGCAGCCGTCATACCTCTCAGGAAGTAGACGTGTTCTGTCTTTTAGAGATGAACGTACTTTGGTGCGAAAAGTACAAATCAATCTCAGAACAACAGCAAAGGACCTTGTGAAGATGCTGGAGGAAACAGGTACAAAAGTATCTATAGCCACAGTAAAACGAGTCCTATATCGACACATTCTGAAAGGCCGCTCAGCAAGGACAAAGCCACTGCTCCAAAACCGCCATAAAAAAGCCACGGTTTGCAACTGCACATGGGGACAAAGATTGTACTTTTTGGCGAAATGTCCTCTGGTCTGATGAAACAAAAATATAACTGTTTAGCCATAATGACTATCGTTATGTTTGGAGGAAATAGGGGGAGGCTTGCAAGCCAAAGAACACCATCCCAGCATCATGTTGTGGGGGTGCTTTGCTGCAGGAGGGACTGGTGCACTATACAAAATAGATGGCATCATGAGGAAGGACAATTTTGTGGATATATTGAAGCAACATCTCAAGACATCAGTCAGGAAGTTAATGCTTGGTCGCAAATGGTCTTCAAAATAGACAATGACCTCAAGCATACTTCCAAAGTTGTGGCAAAATTGCTTAAATTCTTAAGGAGCGGCTGCATAGGTGACGGTTTTGGAGAGTCTGGCGTGCCCAAAGTAAAATGCATGCCACTTAGGCGAAGAAAATAAAATATGCACATAATTAGTACTATTGGATAGGAAACTCTCTGAAGTTTCTAAGAGTGTTAAAATAATGTATGTGAGTATAACAGAAGTGATATAGCAGGCAAAAACCAGAGGAAAATCCATCCGGATTTGCAGTTTCTTTTATAAATGAGCATCTTCTCCATTTTGCCTATTGCATACAACTTTATGTAGGACTGAGACGGTCAACAGTCAACAGTCAAAGACTGGGAATTCTAGGAGTGACCAGAACAGATGGCGACAGCAAATTGTCAGGCGACCACTTTTGTAAACAAGGTTTGAAGAGCGCGAGATTGTGAACGCGCACCACTTTATTTTTCTTTCCTATCGTTCACGTTATCATCCGGTTGAAATATTACAGCAAGGGGGCGCTGTTGGAAGCCAAGGATGTAGAACGCGTTTCCCTATCGCTCCTGAGTTAGTGACCAAATTTATATATTTAACCTTGCAAAATTGCATACATTTCTGTTTGCCCAGGCGTCTGAAGAGACCCATAAACAATTCAGTTCAAGTTTAATAGATTTAAGTTTGTAATGACGTCAACCTGGCCAAAAACAGTCTGCAAGAGCAGGCCGCAGCAAGCCTGCACCCTCTCCTGATTCCCACCCGCCACCGAATGCTGCTAATGCCGGCCCCATGGAAACACTGACTGTGGAGATGCTGCAATCCGTGATAGGCACCCTCAAAACAGATATTTTCGGAAAAATTGACTGTCTCTCTACCAATCTCAGGTCAGAGATATCAATGATCAAAGACGAGCTTAAAAAATCTATCGAGAGTATACAGAATAAGCTCGACGCACATGGGGTGGCTTTATCGGATTTGGAGCGAGGTGCTACAGACCACAGCACTCGCATTAGCGAGCTAGAGGCTAACGTCGGCTCATTGACAACTAGGGTGTCATTCCTCGACAATAGATGCGAAGATATGGAAAGTAGAATGCGGAGGAACAACATTCGTCTACTGGGAATACCGGAGGGAGTGGAGGGCCCAAGACCCACGGAGTACATGGCATAGCTGCTTCAGGAGCTGCTCGGGCTAGATGAGAAGCCACTGCTAGACCGGGCTCACCGCACTCTGCGTAGCTGACCCAGGGATGGAGAACCCCCGCGACCATTTGTCATCAGGGTGCATTTCTTTCACGTCCGCAATGACATACTGAGAAGATCGGGAGAAGCATCCCCTCTTCTATATAAGGGTAAAAGAGTCTCAATATTTGCGGACTACACAACAGCTGTGGCTAAGAAGCGGGCTAGCTTTGGAGCTGTGAAACGCCAGCTACACGCCTGCCCGGGCGTGAAGTTCGGCCTCATCTACCCTGCGATTTTGAGACTGACTTTACCGGACGGCTCCATGCACAGATTCAAGGACCCGGCTATAGCGGAACGTATACAGATGAAAGCGTGAAAGCGATGAAAACGTGAAAGCGGCTGTTGTACCGCATGGTGTGTAACAAATGGTTGGCTAGCTGGTCTTCTTAGCAGGCTAGTTAGCAGGCCGAATGGGTGACTAACGAAGCCATCTTTGCTGGGTTCATTGACATTTGAATGTCATTCTCTTTTTTATCTCTTTATTTCCTGCCCAGGTTGCCGCCTCTAATGCCAATATCTGGGGGTCTTCATGGCTATTTTAGATTTATCATTTATCATCTGTATTGATGTTAAACCTCTCTTAACCGAGGGTAGTTTTCCTTAGACTCTGTTGGGGACCAATCTATGCATGTTTGGCTTACTCTAGTTAAATGGTCACAAATCTCAGGTAGCACAGAGAGTTATCATGCTTAGCTCTAAACTTTTTTTGTATTTAGGGTTTTGCTTGCATCTCATTTGGGGAGATGCTTCGGCAAGGGCGGGTGTGAGGGAAGGGTTTGTTCCCTCTCTATTTGTATATAGTTTGTATATGTTTTTTGTGCCTCGTCGCTTGTCTTTGTTTTTTACATTTGCGCTTTTAGGTTCAACTAAGATCTACAGTTTACATTGTACCTTGTCCTTTACACATCCTCTCTCTCTCTTAAGATATGACTCAGCCTAGTGTAGCCCATCCTGCTGGAGGGAATGGCTTTAATTTTCTGCAGGGGCATAAATAACCCAGTTAAACGTAGTAAGGTGCTACACCATCTTCATCAATTGAAAGCTCACAATCTTTCTCCAAGAAACTCATCTGAAGGTATCACAACACTCAAGTCTTAGGTGCAGATGGGTGGGTCAGGTGTTCCATTCCTCATTTCAGAGTAAGGCAAGAGGGGTGGCTATTTTACTTCACAGATCGGTACCTTTTACATGTTCTAATGTGATCGCAGATCCCTATGGTAGATATATAATTGTCAGTGGTAGGCTGCTCAATACAAAGGTACTTCTTGTTAATATTTATGCTCCTAATTGGGACAATGGTGATTTTTTCAAATCAGTTTTCTCTACACTCCCAGATATGTCTTCCCATATGTTGATCTTAGGTGGTGACTTTAACTGTTGGTTAGACCCACATTTGGATCGATCCTCCACTAAACCTTATCAACCTCAGATAGAGTTGTCCGAACCTTTATGTCTGAATTCACAGTCTCAGATCCTTGGAGAATGGTTAATCCAGCTGGGAAAGCATACTCTTTTTTTCTCATCGGTTCACCGCCTTGGCGACTAAATACTCAACTGCTCAGTAATGAACACTTTGTCAATTTTGTTTTGAGTCAAATCGACTTTTTCATGATTACAAATAGAACCCCAAACATCTCTGCGTCTACTCTCTGGGAAACTTTGAAAGCTTATATCAGAGGTGAAATTATTTCCTACACCGCACATGAGAACAAATTGAAAAGGGATAGGTTATCTATGTTAACACGCTGTATTGCCCAATTAGATGACATTTATGCCGTTTCACCATCCCCGGATATTTATAAGGAACGTTTAACTCTGCAAGCAGAATTTGACACACTATTAACATACCAGGTTACTGAAATGCTTGTCAAGTCTAGGAGCACTTATTATGAACAAGGAGATAAAGCCAGTAAATTATTAGCTCACAAGTTACGTCAACTATCATCATCATTTCAGATTGCAAAATTTCGTACATCATCTGGGATATCATTAGATCCTGGGGGGATCAATGATGAGTTCAAGAGATTTTACCAGTCTCTATATACTTCTGAAAGTAAAGCGAATACATTGGAATTGGATGATTTCTTCCACTCACTTTCTGTGCCTTCGGTCGGCCGGGATTTGGTTAAAAAATTAGAGCAGCCGATCACTGTTGAAGAATTGTCTAATGCTGTCAAATCCCTTCAATCTGGGAGAAGCCCAGGGCCTGATGGCTACTCGACAGAGTTTTATAAAAAGGTTATCTCCAAAATAGCCCCTATTCTAATTGAAATGTACAATGATGCATTTGTAAATGGTGCTCTCCCACAGACTCTCACTCAGGCAACCATTTGTGTTATTCTTAAAAAAAACAAAGACCCTCTTGACTGTGCATCATACCGTCCAATTAGCCTGCTAAATGTTGACTATAAAATTCTAGCCAAAATTCTGGCAACGCGTCTGGAAACAGTCCTCCCATCAATTATCTCTCCGGATCAAACAGGATTTATAAAAAATAGACACTCATTCTTCAATCTTCGACGATTATTTAATATTATATACAATCCTTCTGTCGACAATACCTCTGAAGCCATTATATCCCTGGATGCGGAGAAAGCGTTTGATCGGGTGGAATGGAAATACCTCTTTTACACTCTAAATAAATGTGGCTTTGGCTCCAAATTCATGACCTGGATAAGACTTCTGTACTCATCCCCTCAAGCCTCTGTCAGGACTAATAACACTCAATCAGATTGCTTCCCTTTGCAAAGATCGACACGTCAGGGTTGCCCTTTAAGTCCCTTACTGTTTGCCTTCGCCATAGAGCCACTTGCAATAGCACTTCGCTCCAACCCCCTCATCAAAGGCATAGTCAGATACGGACACGAACACAAACTGTCTTTATATGCAGATGATTTATTATTATACACATCCAACCTTTCTGTCTCTGTTCCTGCTGCCCTTGCCACTTTCACATCCTTCGGTCACTTATCAGGGTATAAACTGAATCTCAGTAAAAGCGAATTGATGCCGCTTAATATGGCCACAAAAAATTCCCCTTTACATAACTTGCCATTTAAAATAGCTCACAGTAGTTGTATTTATCTCGGGGTACATGTCACAATTAGGTTTGAAAACCTTTTTCAAGCAAACTTTGCTCCTCTTTTAACCCGTATTAAGGACGATTTGGAACGCTGGTCTTTGCTACACCTCTCCTTAGTCGCAAGAATTAACTCTATTAAAATGAATACTCTCCCTAAATTCTTATATCTCTATCAGTGCCTTCCGATTTTTCTACCCAATACATTTTTCAAAAAGATCGACGGCCTAATTCTACCCTTTATATGGGACAAAAAGCCCCCTAGGATGTGAAAACAGCTCTTGCAGAAGCCCAAACCAGACGGCGGTCTAGCTCTACCAGATTTCAGATTCTATTATTGGGCCGCTAACCTTAGGATCATTCAGTACTGGTTGCAGAGCAGAGTGATATTCCCACCCCCAACTTGGCTAGAGATGGAAGCTGCCTCGTCTATACCGGCATTATTGTCTTCCCTTGCTCACTCCTCCGTTACAGGCCCTTACTCCTCCTTCACCAATAATATATGTGTCAAAACAACATTGAAGATCTGGAATCAATTTAGGCGCCACTTTGGGTTTCAAACAACCTCTTCTTTGGCTCCGGTAGCCTCAAACCCAGCTTTTCCCCCATCTATGATTGATGGTGCTTTCTCAACATGGTCTAATCTCGGTATTAAAAGATTCAGAGATCTGTATATTAACAATACATTTAGTACGTTTCAACAATTATCAGCTAAATTTGGTCTCCCCAGACATAATTTTTTTAGGTTCTTACAAGTCCGGAGTTATGTCCGCAGCATAGATCCAGGATTCCCCAACCTTCCTGGCGAAACACAGTTCAACACATTTCTCACCCCACTTCCTACTCAGAAAGGCACATTGTCAATAATCTATAGTCAAATTTGCTCACTACAAGCCATCTCATTAAACAATATCAAATCCTCTTGGGAGGAGGAACTGGGTGAGGAATTATCTGATGAACTATGGGAAGGGGCACTCAAAAGGGTACATAGCTCTTCTATTTGCGCTCGACGCGGCCTCATTCAATGCAAACTCATTCATAGGGCCCACTGGACCAAAGCAAAATTATCAAAAATGTACAAGGATGTGAACCCTAATTGTGTACGATGTAATCAGTCTCCTGCTAATCATGTGCACATGTTTTGGTGTTGCCCATCTCTTGTTGGTTTCTGGAAAGACATCTTTAACACACTCTCAGAATTAAGCGGCACACAGATCGAGCCAGACCCTTTCATTGCATTATTTGGGGTTTCCTTATCCACAATACAATTGACCAAAATGAATAAGGATGTAATTGCCTTTGTCACTTTGTTAGCGAGACGATTAATTTTACTTAGATGGAAATCATCTGCAGCCCCTTCTCATGCTCTTTGGATTAAATCTTTTTTGAATTGCATAAAGTTGGAGAAAATTAAACACACACTCAATGGGTCTGTAGACAAATTCTATGCAATGTGGGCTCCCTTCTTTTCTTATGTTAAAAGAATACATTTCCCTGCAGTTCCAGAGTGATGTATATTTATATATTGGTGATGTAAGAAGCCTGGTATGTGCATATACGACATCTCGGATGTTAAGGACGGTATTAACTGTGCTAGTTTACCTAAAACAACTGGATCAAAATATATATTTTTCCTTTTTTTAGTATTTTATCTTATTTATGTATTTAATGTCTATTTTTTCTTTCATGTCTGTCTTTCTACGTTTTGCTGTATCGTTGTCTTCAAATTGTTGTTCCATATCTCTACCAAATAACTTACAAGTGCAATTATTTTCTAAATGGTTGTACTGAAAATTCAATAAACAAAGTATAAAAATATATATATATATTACAGCAAATATACCCAAAAGGATACCTAAGGATACATTAAAAATGATGTTTGATTTGTTTGTAGAAAGTGTATAGGTATAATTTGAACGTGTTCTCTTCACGGTTCAATGGGCGACTCAACGGTGGATTTTATGATCATAACGCGCCAACCAAACGGAGATTTATGGATATAATAAATGACTTTTTCTAACAAAAGAAGCATGGATTGTCTTCGTTGGACACTTGGGAAGCCCTCAGCAGAAGTTCATCAAAGGTAAGCAATTTTATATTAGCGATTTTATGCATTTTGTGAGACCCGTGTTGGGTTATGGATTTATGCTAATGCATAAATATTAGAGGTGCTACCCTCAAACAATCAAATGTTGTGCTTTCGCCGTAAAGCCTTTTTGAAATCTGAAAACGCTGTGATATTGCCAAGAATCAGAGCTTTTGATGGCTATGCAACAATTGTATATTGATGAATGTTTAATAATTCAACTTTTGGATTTTGATTTTGGCGCCTCACATTTCACCGGGTAGTGTTGCGCCCCACCACTCCGTAAGTAGTTAACCTCTCCTGGCTAGGGGGCGGGTGTTCGGAAGTTTGGAGACTCTGGCGTGCCCAAAGTAAAATGCCTGTTCCTCAGGCCCAGAAGCTAGGATATGCATATAATTAGTTGTATTTGATAGAAGACACTTTGATGTTTCTAAAACTGTTAAAATACTGTCTGTGAGTATAACAGAACTGATATGGCAGGCGAAAACCAGAGGAAAATCTATCCTGAAAAATAGCTTTTTTGAGCTCCCATGCAATTGGTATGGTTTCCTATTGCACAATGAAAATAATAGCTCCCATATTGCAGTACCTATGGCTTCCCCTGGATGTCAACAGTCTTTAGACAAGGTTTCAGGCTTTTTTTTAGCTGTAGCTGTAGTTTATCATTGGGTTCCACCTTGGGTCTGTAGTCCTGTGGCGCTCTTGACTGAGGGCATGCTCTTTGTTATTTATCTCCGGTATTGAACATACTACAGTCCGTCTTAAATGTTATTGTTTATTTACATATTAGGGTAGAAACTAAGTTTATCGGTAAATTTTTGGATTCTTTTGTCTGTATGTTGAACGAGTTGAACGGGTGGATTACTGACCAAAACGCGACAACCAAACAGAGTTTTTGGGATATAAAGAGGGATTTTATTGAACAAAACTACCATTTATTGTGTAGCTGGAACCCTTGGGATTGCTAACAGAGGAAGATATTCAAAGGTAAGTGATTTATTTTAGAGCTATTTTAGATTTTTGTGACGCCTGTACTGGTTTGAAATATATTTATGTGCAAGAAGTATGCGGGGCGCTGTCCTCAGATAATGAAATGCTACGCTTTCGCCGTAAAGCCTATTGTAAATCGGACAAAGCGGTTCGATTACCAAGATTCTAAGCTTTTCAATGGTGTACAACACTTGAATTTTCATAAAAGTAATTTGAATTTGGCGCTCTGCATTTCACCGGATGCTGTCGTAGGTAGACCGCTAGCGTTCCGGTGATTCCAAACAGGTTAAGGACAACAAAGTCTAGGTATTGGAGTGGCCATCACAAAGCCCTGACCTCAATCCTATAGAACATTTGTGGGCAGAACTGAAAAAGCGTATGCGAGCAAGGAGGCCTACAAACCCGATTCAGTTACACCAGCTCTGTCAGGAGGAATGGGCCAAGATTCACCCAACTTATTGTGGGAAGCTTGTGGAAGGCTACCTGAAACATTTGACTCCAGTTAAACAATTTAAAGGCAATGCTACAAAATACTAATTGAGTGATGGAATGTGATGAAAGAAATAAAAGCTGAAATAAATCATTCTCTCTACTATTAAGGAAGGAGGTACCCACCAGGTACAATCCTAAATCTGTAAACATGGGAACCCTCATAGATATTATCCTGACCAACTTGCCCTGCAAATTCCACTGCCTCATTGCCTGCATCCGCTATGATTCCGCGGTCAAACGACCACCCCTTATCACTGTCAAACGCTCCCTAAAACACTTCTTTGAGCAGGCCTTTCTAATCGACCTGGCCCGGGTATCCTGGAAGGATATTGACCTCATCCCGTCAGTAGAGGATGCCTGGTCGTTCTTTAAAAGTTATTTCCTCACCATCTAAAATAAGCATGCCCCATTCAAAAAATGTAGAACTAAGATCAGATACAGCCCTTGGTTCACTCCAGACCTGACTGCCCTTGACCAACACAAAAACATCCTGTGGCAGACTGCTATAGCATTGAATAGTCCCCGCAATATGCAACTGTTCAGTGAAATCAGGAACCAATACACGCAGTCAGTCAGGAAAGCAAAGGCTAGCTTTTTCAAACAGAAATTTGCATCCTGTAGCTCTAACTCCAAAAAGTTTTGGGACACAGACAAGTCCATGGAGAACAATAGCACCTCCTCCCAGCTGCCCACTGCACTGAGGCTAGGTAACATGGTCACCACCGATAAATCCATGATAATCGAAAATTTCAACAAGCATTTCTCTCACGGCTGGACATGCTTTCCTCCTGGCTACCCCGCCAACAGCTCCGCCCCCGCAGCTACTTGTCCGAGCCTCCTCAGCTTCTCTTTCACCCAAATCCAGATAGCAGATGTTCTGAAAGAGCTGCAAAACCTGGACCCGTACAAAACAGCTGGGCTAGACAATCTGGACCCTTTCTTTCTAAAACTATCCGCCGCCATTGTTGCAACTCCTATTACCAGTCTGCTCAACCTCTCTTTCGTGTCGTCCGAAATCCCTAAAGATTGGAAAACTGCCGCCGTCATCCCTCCCTTCAAAGGGGGTGACACTCTAGACCCAAATTGCTATAGACCTATATCCATCCTGCCCTGCCTCTCTAAAGTCTTCGAAACCTAGTTAACTTGTTAGGGAGTGGCAGCTGAGGGGTCGGTTTTGGAGAGCCTGGCGTGCCCAAAGTAAAATGCCTCCCATTTAGGCCCAGAAAGTAGGATATGCATATATTTGGTACCATTGGATAGGAAACACTCTGAATTTTCCAAAACTGTTAACCATTTGTCTGTGAGTAAAACAGAACGCATATAGCAGGCGAAACCCCGAGGAATTTCTGTCCTGGAAAAAGTGATTTTGACACATTGCTCATTTGGGCACCCCTCCCTCATGAAAATGACCATATAAGGGCATATGAATGCAGTACCCATCGCTTCCTTTAGATGTCAACAGTCTCGAGACAGTGTATTTTTTTTTCATTTTGGATGAATAAGACCAGAGAAGAAGAGCAAACAAGGAAGTCACTCTGTCATGTAAACAGTACCCAGTGCGCGCTCCGACAAAGCGCGCAGTGTCTTTTTTACCGTCGTTATCGATCAGTTTATATTCCGGTTGATTTATAATAGTAAATATACGTTAAAGTGTTCCTAAGGATACGTTTAAAACTATGTTTGATTGTTCTTGGACAAGTTTATAGGTATAAGATGAACGAGTTCGCGTCACGTTTTAATGGAGTAGTGGAAGCTGTCGCTTTCTGATTATAACGCTTGAACCAAATGGAGGTTTTATGGATAAAATACATTACTTTTTCTAACAAAAGAACCATGGATTGTCTTCGTTGGACACTTAGGATGACCTCAGCAGAAGTTCTTCAACAGGTAATTGATTTGTTTTTGCTGTGAAATGTGTTATGTGTGTGCCATGATGGCTAATCGATACATGGCTATGGGAAAAATATGTGAGGTGCTACCCTCAAACAATCAAATGTGCTGCTTTCGCCATAAAGCCTTTTTGAAATCTGACAACGCTGTGATATTGCCAGGAAACAGAGCTTTTGATGAGTATGGAACACTTGTATATTGGTGGATGTTTAATAATTCAACTTTTGGATTTTGAATTTGGCGCCTTACATTTTACCTGGTAGTGTCGGGAGCAGCCCGCTAGCGCCCCAGTGATCCCTGAGAAGTTAATAAACAGATCACTGACCACTTCAAATCCCAACATACCTTCTCCGCTGTGCAATCCGGTTTCCGAGCTGGTCACGGGTGCACCTCAGCCACGCTCAAGGTACTAAACAATATCATAACCGCCATCGATAAAAGACAGTATTGTGCAGCCGTTTTCATCGACCTGGCCAAGGCTTTCGACTCTGTCAATCACCGTATTCTCATCGGCAGACTCAATAGCCTTGGTTTCTCAGATGACTGCCTCGCCTGGTTCACCAACTACTTTGCAGACAGAGTTCAGTGTGTTAAGTTGGAGGGCCTGTTGTCCGGACCTCTGGCAGTCTCTATGGGGGTTCCACAGGGTTCAATTCTCGGGCCGACTCTTTTCTCTGTAAATATCAATGATGTCGCTCTTGCTGCGGGTGATTCCCTCATCCACCTCAATGCGGACGACACCATTCTGTATACTTTTGGCCCTTCTTTGGACACTGTGTTAACTAACCTCCAAACGAGCTTCAATGCCTTACAACACTCCTTCCGTGGCCTCCAACTGCTCTTAAACACTAGTAAAACCCAATGCATGCTTTTCAACTGTTCACTGCCTGCACCCGCTCGCCCGACTTGCATCACTACCCTGGACGGCTCTGACCTAGAATATGTGGACAACTACAAATACCTAGGTGTCTGGCTAGACTGTAAACTCTCCTTCCAGACTCATATTAAACATCTCCAATCCAAAATCAAATCTAGAATCGGCTTTCTATTTCGCAACAAAGCCTCCTTCACTCACGCCGCCAAACTTGCCATAGTAAAATTGACTATCCTACCGATCCTTGACTTTGGCGATGTCATCTACAAAACAGCTTCCAATACTCTGCTGAGTTTGCTGAGTAGTCTATCACAGTGCCATCCGTTTGTTACCAAAGCCCCTTATACCACCCACCACTGCGACCTGTATGCTCTAGTCGGCTGGCCCTCGCTACATATTCGTCGCCAGACCCACTGGCTCCAGGTCATCTATAAGTCTATGCTAGGTAAAGCTCCACCTTATCTCAGCTCACTGGTCACGATAACAACACCCACCCGCAGCACGCGCTCCAGCAGGTATATCTCACTGGTCATCCCCAAAGCCAACACCTCTTTTGGCGCCTTTCCTTCCAGTTCTCTGCTGCCAGTGACTGGAACGAATTGCAAAAATCGCTGAAGCTGGAGACTTATATTTCCCTCACTAACTCACTAAACATCAGCTATCTGAGCATCTAATCGATCGCTGCAGTTGAACATAGTCCATCTGTAAATAACCCACCCAATCTACCTACCTCATCCCCATACTGTTTTTATTTACTTTCTGCTCTTTTGTACACCAGTATCACTACTTGCACATCGTCATCTGCTCTTTTATCACTCCACTGTTAATCTGCTAAATTGTAAATACCTCGCTACTATGGCCTATTTATTGCCTACCTCCTCATGCCTTTTGCACACACTGTATATAGACTTTATTTTTTTATATTGTGTTATTGAATGTACGCTTGTTTATTCCGTGTGTAACTCTGTGTTGTTGTTATTTGTGTTGCACTGCTTTGCTTTATCTCGGCCAGGTCGAAGTTGTAAATGAGAACCTGTTCTCAACTAGCTCACCAGGTTAAATAAAGGTGAAATATTAATAATTAATAATATTCTGACATTTCATATTCTTAATAATAAATTGGTGATCCTAACTGACCTAAGACTGTGAATTTTTACTAGGATTAAATGTCAGGAATTGTGAAAAACTGAGTTTAAATGTATTTGGCTAAGGTGTATGTAAACTTCCGACTTCAACTGTATGTACGAGCCCACTCGCTTTGTTTCTCCCGCTCTCTTTATCTTGCCCCTCCCTTTCCATTGTGCAACCAAACATATCGGTCATATCGGGTTAGTCCACTAGGTACTTTTCATTGCATTATGTTAGTAATCAATCATATCTACTGTGTGTGTGTTTATGTATTTCTGTGTTAGTATTTCATTATTTAGTAAATAAATAGTTCAGCCAATTTGTGTAAGCTGATTCATAACTTAGGCTAGTGTTTGTGCAGATATCCAAGGATTTTGCAACGTTCAGAATGAGACTGATATGAGGAAATTATTAATTGATGACTGGTTGACACGTGAAAAGGACGGAGGATTCAGTAGCGAGTATGGTTCAATATTTATTGTAGCAATCCAGGAGGTAAGTAACAGGTACAGGTAATAGAAGGTGTCAGGAAGTGTCTGGGTCTTAGCAGCGCCGAGACTGCAGGGGAAACCCGATCCTCGGTAATGTCAGTGAGCGAAGAGGAATTCCCAGACTGGCGATCCTGAACGTGCCCAGCATAGAGTCCTCCACAGGAGAGAGAGCGAACAAAGAGTCCAGCGGAGAACGGAACCATAGGAGAACACAGAACTCGGCCTGGAAAGAACACACGCACAGGGAAACAAGACAACGAACTGACAAAAACACAAGACCAAGACAACGAGTATAAATAGGCACCCACAATGAGTGTCAGCTGGCGCTGACAACGAGCAGAGTGGCAATCAGCGGCCACACCCACACTCACACACACACCCAGAGAGAGCCAGTGAATTCATGAACCGTGACACTGGTATGATAGACATTCTGATATATTATTGAATCGGTAACTCATTAAATAAACTTTTCCCGTGGTGCCCCAGATTACTAATGAATTAATTGTTACATGATTCATTTAATCGAGTAATAATTAAACGTGGTATGTAATTATTCGATGGATAGCCATCATCACATTAATGGTAGACATGTCACGACAATACCATGATTCACCATACACCGACTGCAATTTCTTTTTTTATGGATGAACTGAGAGCAATTAAAATTGACATTTTGTCTTCAAAATATTGGAATTCAAAACGGAAAGAACCAAATATTTGTATATCATTAAGTGACAGTTCACATCTTGGATATCTGTGATGACGCTACAGTATTATGAATTTCAGAATCAGAATCACTTATAAGCCAAATCCATTTACCAGGAATTGGACCTTGTGAAATGGTGCTGACAGACAATTATTTACACAAAATCTAAATACAGTATATACTGAACATATAAAATAAACTGAACAATTGCACAGAGGTTATCATTTCACATCCAAGTCCATTTGCATACTGTATAAGGCACCCACCAGACGTAGCCTACACAAAATGTGCCTCAAGATGGCACATTGCCACCCAACTAAACTTTCAGATAGTCTTGGCACCAGTGGGTGCCGGGTAATTGTTTTCTGAATGCACATTACAGCTCAAATTGCCAGTGCACTTTCGCTTGGAGAACTAAATGAATAAGATAAAGCCTTCTTACTAAAAATACTTTCCTTTCTCACCCCAGAAAGCTAAATTGATTAAATCATATGGATAAATAAAGTGTTCTACTTCTAGGTAAATGTGGACAGACTTGTGAGCATTGACTTGAATGTAAAGTAAACGAGACTACTTGTAGTTCTCTTCAATGCCATCATTTTAAACACACGTGCTGTAAGCATGTTACTAAAGTGTTCATCTTCATTTAAGCCATGTTCAAAGCCAGATAATTCTAGGTTCTGTCATTGTGTTCCCACATTGATGGTTCAATGGTTTCTTTGTTTAAAATGATTTTATTGCAACAAAACAAATAATGCAAAACTGAAGTGGGCCCCAGAAGCTTACAGTGGGCCTGATAAGCAATCAATGTCAGGGAAAGATTTGCTGCACACATGCACACAAAACATGACATTTCAGTGTCTCTACCTTAGGGTCAACAACATGGCAATATCTGGTGTAGAGCCTCTGTATTTCATAGAGTAATTATAGCAAGGCCCAGCCCAGCACAAACACACACACATATGTCAAGCCTCCCTTCGATTGGTGTTGTCAAGGAGAATGAGTAATGGGAAATGACAGTGTTGTAAAGCCTAGTGTTTAACTTGTCTAGGCTGATAGGTTGCTAAAATGGAGTGTGTGTGTGTGTGTGTAACGTGGGGGAAATACACAAAATACTATTCCTGTAGCCCTACTAAGTCATATATTTTATATATGAGTTGAGGTCCTCAGGACTAAGCTAAACAGAAAACGTTCTTTACAACAAGGAGTGGAGTATGGGAACCAGACAATAAGGACGCAACAACAATTCATTTTTATTTTCAGAGTCACAAGGCACAATCTCCAGGCCTACATAATTTTCAGGTGCAGG